>DVXP01002046.1:0-13525 GCA_018235645.1 Junonia grisea | reverse complement strand
CATAAATTACTTTCGCTCCTATTTCCCTTTTTGTAAACATTGAAAGATCTTCATTTCCTGTCCTCTCGTAATGAGCACCAAAGATGGCGACAGTTCACGTCACTTTTAATAACTTGATCGAGGTCCCGTCAATATCTGACAATCCAATAAGCAAAGAATTGAACGGAATATCTGACGATACTAATTAATATAATAAATTGACTAAAACGTTAAGAAATTAAAACAAAGTTATGTGAGTTTGTTTATTATCATTCTCGACATGTACAAAACATATAGGTAGGTACCTAAATACATCTGGTACACCGACGTACCATTAATCGAGAAAAACAAAAACTTCTTATAACCCCTTTATACTAACGCAAGTATACAATTTTATCAATAACATACGTGCCAAAAAAAACTAGTATATTTTATTCTTCGCCCAATCCGACGATAAATTGCTAACCCGAATACAACCTCCTCTAATACTGTTACCAAAATATTACATGATTTCTCGTGTGCCGCTCACGATAACATACCATTTGTTCGACATTATTGATATAGAGCGGTTGACCACGCTTATATTTAATATAGTGAGCATAGACATGTAGATATTAATCTAATAACTTTCTTGTCAAAAAGTGTAATTATCAACTTCAAATTTACTTCTCTCTAGTTTTTTAAACGAATAAAAATAACCTCCGTCGAAATAACGTACGAATTTTTCATGTATTCAAAAGAAATTCAGAATTCTCCATATATCTTGCTCATTAACTTAATGATGATGATGAGCAAACTTTAGCCTCATTTCAATGCGAATAAATCTTTTTGAAATAATCTTTGTCAGAATTATACATCCAGCTCAGTTCAGAAATTCTACTAGGTATAATATTCTTAGTAGGAAGTCTGTGCATGATCTTTAGTCAATCAATAATAATCTACCCAGCGGCTCTTTGAAAGTTCTACGTCAGCAAATTTCAAATTGTAGGTATTTATTGGGTATTTGAAGAGTTTCAGCTTATGGGGCTTATTGCAAACAAATCTATGCACATAAAGTATAGCGCTTTATTACGATACATTAAAATATTTATCAAAAATATTAACTTTTGTTAACTTTAATTTTCTTTGATTAAAACGTGACTAACGAGCATCTAGCCTTGACTGCGGCGTTAGGTTTTTTAAGTGTCGTTACAATGCGACAACGAATTATAAAAACTTCGAGATCTTTAAAGTCAGTGAAAAAACCTCAAATAAGAATATAAATTCGCTTTACATTAAACTGAAATTGCTTTAATTTATACGTTGTTCTGTATCACTCTTCGTTATTACGGAGATTAAAAGTTTTCATAGGAGCTCAGATGGATACCGAGGGAGTCTGCTCAATTTAATTAAGACCGCCCAACACTCGTTGATATTTCGTTTTTATTAGCAGCGATATTGCAGACGACCTCTCATACATTCTGCGTTCGTCGAAATAAAATTATAACTTACTTCCCCGGGAGTTTAACCTTTACTAACAAGTTAGTAACATCTTTATCTCCGGAGGTAAAGTAAGTCTACTTTACTGAAAATTAAAAATTCTGGGAGAAGTTTCAGAAAAAAATTCCAAAGACATTAAAGAAATAGTCTTTTAATTACACTTTTTTCAATTAGAAAATAATGAAAAATGAAAGGATGATTAATTCTAAAGAAAAAACTTTTAATAAGTGCCGTAGTAAAAAAAATCTAGGTAAAAGACAACAAAATGAAAGGAAAAAGACTGGAATATTTCGATAGATAGATAATTAATAATCATTTAGATACTATATTTTTACCCCGACCAAAAAAGAGGGGTGTTATAAGTTTGACCGCTATGTTTGTCTGTGTGTCTGTCTGTGGCACCGTAGCACCTAAACAGGTGAACCGATTTGTATCCAGTTTTTTTTTTATTTGAAAGAGTGTTTTCTAGCGGTGGTTCTTAGATATTTTATATCAAAATCGGTCCAGCCGTTGCGAGATTATCTTGCAATATGTGGATGTAGTTTTTTTGGGTGGAACTTTGCTACTCAATTATGAAGCAGATATCTTCAACCGATTGAGCTGAAATATTGCATACATATTTAGTTTGGTTGACAATATACGATAAAATGCATGACGTCATTTTAAATTAAATATGGCGGACAATCCAACCTAGCTGAATAGTTATTTTTATTGCATTTCTATAATATGGGTATCAAATGAAAGGAAAATTAAGTGTAACTCGAAAAATAATATGACGTCATACTAAATTAAAGTCTATCGGACTATTCCAGATGGCGGAATAGTTATTTTGAAGCATTTCTACAATATGGGTATCAAATGATAGGGCTTATTGAGAGTAACGAAACCTATGTATGTGTGTGTTTGTTGTTCAAATTTACGTTTGTGCTGTAATTAATTGAAAAAAAAATATCCCGGGATGAAATAATAAAACGCAAGTACCTCAGTAATGAAGCCCATAAAGGAAAATACTCGTTAAATCCTAAAAAGGGCGAAGGTGCGGTATTATAAATTTAAATTACAAAATACTCAATATTTCATATAAAGACGAGTTACAGTTATAATTGTATGTATAGCGTGTGACAGTATTTTACGCTTCCATTGGTTTCACGACACTGCCTATTAAAGGATGTCAGCGTAGGTGTGTAAGTCTAAGGCGCAACCTCCACTCGCGAATTTATCGTGACGACATTATCGTGCATTTATACAATAAACAAAAACTACGAAGGTATTACTACGTGACGACAATATCGTGGTGATGCAAAGACTGTCATTATCTGGGTCCGCACATAAGGATCGGGATTTAAAAGCAATGCCATAGGACGCCATCAGGCACGGGACATAGGCCTTGGAGAGGAAAATAATGTGTAACAGTGTTGCTTTGGAATTATGAAAAGTGCTACCGACGGCTGGCAGTTAAGGCTAAAGAAGAAAAAGTTGAACGTATCGAAAAACAGTTTTCCAAAATCTGCGTACAAAAGACCTAATGATAAATTATAGGCGTAATTGTAGAAACTCGCACGCGTCGCGGAAAATGTCATTTACGGCACTGGTTAAAACCATGGTGTGGATGGAGGAGCGCATACATAAGATCTAACATTTCTGCCTTGGTTAATCCTTTCACCGTGGTTCGCTGATTGTAGTGCATGGATCGTCCAGTAAGGACGTCCATTTATCGACGAGTTGGTACGTCAACCACGTATCGCAAAACGTAACTTAGTAGCCACTAGAACTAAACGAATGGTTGAGCCAATTGGAAGCCGATGACGATGATAGACAAGACGAGATCATCCGTGTGATGACTATATCGTTAACGTATCGCCGTGTTTTCGATACAGAAGAATCGTCGCGATACTTTCGCTCGTGTAAATGACACCTAAAGGTACGAGTAGGAGCTCGGAAAATTTATTCAAAGCCACGTCGACACAATTGATTCCAGACACGTCGCCGCTTACACGATTTTAAGTAAATATTACACCTACTCCTTAATGACTCTCATTTACGGTTAACAGAAAGAATATACATTAATATCACTTATTGTTTGCTTCTTTTATTTTAAAGTCTTAGATATTTAAATTTTGTTAGATAGACAATAAAAATTTATTATACCCAACTTAAAAATCGATCAATTTAAATCATATTTCATGTTTGAACAAAACTGAATCAACAATAAGTTTGTTAAAATATGTTTCTTTCATTTTCTTATTTTATGTTTTCTTATGAAATTAAAATAATATGAAAGCTTTTATTTTGTGTCTTCTTTAAAGTTGTGATTTAAGAATTTTACTTTAAAAAATGAACAAATTGATAAATTTGAAACTTAATATTTATTAACAAATTTGAGTTTTTTTATTAATGTCTGACTGCAAAATAATCGTAAATAATTAATACTATAATATGATTATTATCACTTCTACGCCATCTATCTTTTACGAACTACTTTAGGAAAACTGTAGAGGGAATTTTCCACGAAGCTTATTCTCTTATTCATGACGTGGTTTCTTTATTTTCAGGTAGATGGCAGCGTAACTTTTGCACTTTATTTGCATTATAAAAATATCGAAATTATTAACATTAGTAAATAATGATTTACTGTTTTATCTGTAAGCCATTTTTTTTTTGTGTGAACAGTTCAGTCTAGCGAAAATTTTTAATACTAGTGAGATTTAGGGTGTGAGTCAAACATTCCTCTTGATCTTACATAGAAACAAGCTTACATGATTCTTTATTAATCTTCTACTTTATATAATATTATCTTAATACGGTATTATTGCTTAAAAGTATTTAAAAAAAAATGTTATTGTTCTAATTTCTTGAAGATGATATTTTAATGATATTAACATTTCTTCCTGAATTTATGCTCGCTAGCTTTTGTTCAAAATTTCGCTGCCATAATATCTAAGCATAACTTTTTGCCCCCTTTAAAACACAATATTTTTATGGACATAAAGTAACCTAAGTACATAATTATAGCTTTTTGTATCTTTGAGGAATGACTTCTTCTACTACAGTATCACCCGGAACTGACGTACGGAAGCATCGTATGAAATGCCGCAGCTGATTTTCATACATCTCGCCGAATTGACGGCAATAAGCGAAACCTTCTGGATACTTCCCAAAATTTTTTCAGGTACTATTGTGAGATTTTTTATTTCCTATTAAATTATACAAACTGGACAACGATAAACGAAGACAGATGAATGAAAATAATAAATAATTACATGTTATTACAAACATTATTACTATTCTTCATCGTCCAGTGACTTCAGTCAATGATGAACTGGCAATAAATATATCGACTATACGATCAACGAAACGCTTAAATCTACATTTTTAAGGATGACAAACATTTTTCCCCCATACTATTAATAATATCAAACAGACATTAGGGTCTGTGTTGGGAAAACCTTGGGTCACGCAGACGGTCTCATTTAGTTGTCCTTGGCATCAAATTTTGAACATCTCACGCACATTTTTTTCGTACAAATCGGTCCATTAAGCTCATTAAGCGTTTTATTAAATACTTTGTTTGTTTCTTCCGTTCACGCCGTAACTACTGCATCAATTGCAATGTATTTTGCAAATGTAAATTTAGAAATCTACTTTTAATAATGGGATATTTTTTTATTAAGGAAAAATCAGCTGTTCCCAAGGCAATAGAGTTTTCTTAACGGCGATAAACGACATCCACGCAGGCAGAGCCGTTGGGAAAGGCTAATTTATACGTCGAAGAAGAATTGAATGTTACTCTTGCAGACAAAGCTATGTCACAAATAACTTTGTAGAAAAGTCGAGACATATGTGTTTTATGCAAAAAAATAAAATACTGTAACAGTGCTCTCAACCACATCCCTTAAACAATCTCTGTCCATAGACTAGCAACAAGCATCACAACAATATCGGCTGTTCATTTAATAAGATTTTGTATTCAATGTGGTTAGTCTGCATTTTTAAGATCTACATTTTTTAAACAGTAATCAGTAAAAAATAGATATGTGATTTAAATTCTCACAGATGATTGAATGAAAACTCGAAAGAGTTAAAGCAAACGTATGGTATGTTAGAATGTTAAAACTCACAAGAGTAATTTTTGTTAATTAGTTTTCATTTGCATAGCATTTCAAATATGAATATTCGTGTGCAATAGCAGCTGAACGCGGAAACCTTGACTCGAACAGTCTTCGATGATTAGTGTCGTCCTTGGCAGCTCCACCGAAATGTATTTTATTTTTATCACACTTGCATCTAGACATTTTTTCGGATGGCAATCATTTATTAGCGCACGTAATACGATAAACATTATGATTGCGGTTTTCATCGTGATAAATATTGAATTAGACTCTATGATTTTTGGTAGTATGTTATAATTTGTAAATCAATCCGTATGATTTGTGATTTAGAACTACATATTAATTTATGATTTTATATGGATATCAATAATAATAATTTGAATCTTTTTCGATGTCGTCAGCCACTTATGTGTAATACTTACTACCTAATATTGTAAGAACAGGCGACCTGGCCTTATGATTCTTAAAGAAAAAGTCTATAAAGTAAATTTAATTATTCGTAAAACGATTTCATTAAACGCTTTTCTAATAAAATACATACCCCTAAAAGGTAAAAAGTACGTAAGTCAATATTCCCAAATACGAGAAAAAGCAATTCAAAGCGAAGCGAAAAAAGTTTCAATTGTTACTTACGAGTACCTAAGATTTAAATTTTAAAGCAACAATTTCTTCCAAAATCCATCATCCATCCATCCATCAAAATCTTCTTTTATTCCAAAAGACATTCGAAGTGAATCCACTATAAAATATTACAATATCAGAACAAACACATTAAATATCCAATACCTAATCCAAACGCTTGCCTATCAAATGTCGTGAAAGGTACAGAATTTTAAAGTTCAATCTGTCTGCTGATGTTCTGATCGTTTACGTTGTAGACGGGGAATTGTCAGTTCGAAGTAATATGAAAGGTACATCGGTATAGTCACCAACATAATTTAAAATTACTTTTTTGTTCTAAAGAATTAGCTAGAATATTAGCCAAACAGATGTGAATAGGGAATATACTACAATATACCTACTACAATTTTTCATTTCGGTAGATTTAATTGCAATAATAACATATTGGTCTATTTTTTTCTACTATTTCTTATATATGAAATATGAATTACAGCTGAATAAAGTTAATTTCTATACTAATATTATAAAGGAAGGAAAGACTTGATTGTCTATTTGTTTGAATTGAATGGGATCCGAAATTATTATTATAAAAAAATTTTGTAATACCCGTGTGAAGCCGGAGCAGTTATGAACATAGCTGAAAAACGAATTTATTATTAAGTGATCACCGGTGCCCATGATTTTTTTAGCAGTAATGAAATCAAAATGCTTTGCTAGCTTAAAAAGGAAAAAGGGGGTAGGATATAAGGTAAGCAAGGGGAGGTAAAAAAACATTATTTATATAATTTCAGTGTAAGGATATTTGATAAGTGAGCTCCAAAGTGACGTCAAATGTGAACCTTACCATAGTTGAAATTTTCTTTATTTTATAACCGTTAGTAAAACGTGCCTGACTGTACTTGTAACTTCTAACCTTTTTCAGTGAGTGATATTCTCGCTGGCTTTCAATTTTGTCTATTTTTATCGAGACAATTTCGCTTTTATTTACTTACCTACATATATTTTGTGGCTTAGGTACACTGTAGAAAACGATGTTACAATAAAACTTAAAATACTAACATACTTATATGTGGTAGATCCTAAGTAAGCTAGCAATAAGAGCTTACTGACTACAGCTTGTAATTGGGCAAACCACGCTGTCAGAAGATTGGTTTGAAATAGCTGATAAATATAACTATGTTTCGTACATGAATGAGAGAACAGGAAATCTAACTCTCCAATAAAGTCCTTCCCTTACTTCATACCTCCTTTCTTTCCTTATATTCGCGAAAGCGATGCCGTAGACTCTCCGTTTTCCGTGCTGTGGGGTTTTAGATTTTTGTGAGTGCAATCTCACATAACCCGACATCCCCCCCAGGAGTCGGGTATGTATGAAGATTTACCCTGTGTCAAAAGAAACGGTATGTTACGGTGTCCTTTGGTTATCACGTAACATCAAGCAACTTGCCTGCTTTTTTCCTGCAATTAAAAAAATATAATTTTATAATAGGAACCCAGAAACATGAAAAAATGAAACGAATAAAATAGTTCTTTGTAGGAATTTAGTTATTAGTGTATATTATAAATAGAAATTAGCGCTCGTGAATGATACGAGCTTACATATAATAAAATTCTTAATAGCCCTTCACAGTAAAATATTACTGTAAAAACTCTTTACTATTTTATTGCTTCCTAACACTATACACTTTACATATACACGTAGCTCTATACTATAAAATGCATATATACATATAAATATAATATAATATGGTTTATTTTTACAGGTTCATTTTTAATAATAAACTATCGATAAACCTACTTTTAGAAAGAGTCGTTCGGTATGGCTTTAAGGTATGTTAGTCGAAACATACCTTACCTACGACGTTTTTCCTATGTTTGACAAAAAATCTTGACTCAATACTACTTATTTTGATGATTTCATGCTTCATCTACCATTTCATTGATAGGACCACAAGGAACTATATTTTTCAAACTATTCCTCGTGGTTTATCAGTTGGACCTAGACGAAACACCTACTCAAAGGCAAAGAAAAATTTCATTAGTTTTGGGCTTGGACTAAAGTTTCATATCAGAAGTTGGACCACTCGTAATCAAACCTAAGAGTAACAACATTGACAGTTAACTCATTTTCGTAAAATTCTTAGTGATCGACTTAATAATAAAAATTCAGTGAATTGAATATCATTCGAGATCATTCCTATATCAAAATTACGCTATATCCTTTTATGACAACATACGATACCATGTATACTTTTTTTTTAAGATGGAGTATAATTAAGATTATGTAAATAGTGAAAAGCATAACAAACAAATAAACAAACAGCATTCTTAATATTGACATATACCATATAAAGTATGTTTAGCTGATTTAATTTTTTAAGTAAAGTTCTTCTTTAGGAAAATACCGGTTTCCTTAGATACACACTAAAAGTTTTTCATACTGATTAAATATAATACACCTTAACTTAGGATACGAGTCAATAAATATATATGGACAAATCACACCGATTTAGTTAGCCCCAAAGTAAGTTAGAAGTGTTATGGGATACTAACTCAACGATACTATTTTTAATAGATACATATATAGATAAACATCCAAGACCCAGGGCAATCAGGAAAAATCGTTTTCCATCATGACCTGGCCGGGCACCGAACCCGGGGCCTCCACGTCGCAGGCAGCCGTGTTGACCGCTGCGCCACGGAGGACGACTAATAAAATTGAACAGGAACGGAAAAGTATTTTACGTGAATAAATCATACAAATAATCACGATAAATAATTTTAATTTTCCAATTGGGAAGAACGCGCTGTGCTTCAGACTTAAGTAGCGCCACTTTCTTAGTTTATGAAAATGCCTTTGTTAAATCATGCATATACTTACCATATTGTGGTAATTTTTTACAATAAAATATGACGCTGTTTATGAAGTTCATTAAAAAGTTATTATAATGTTTGGTAAATTTCGCTATGAGCACGCGATTCCCGGTAAATATTACTGCCAAGGACGCGGAAGTAGGTTTCTTCGTCGTAAAACAATGTCACAAATCAGGCATTTGCATTAACGCTTATAAAGACTTCTAACCACGAGATGTAAGCTCTTTGGTAGGTAATATTGCTAGCACCAGTTTTCCAGTTGAGTTGTTTAAATTCATTTAGATCCTATATTTTGATCAAGATCCAAAAGCATCAACAAAAGGAACTACTATTTTCTGTCTAAAAGTATATTATTGTATCTAAACAAAATCAATGTCGCCAACATTCTTAAGGAATCATTTACGAACGCTGCCGAAAATTCCACTTAATATGTGCATCTAAATCTTACCATTAAAAGTGCATTGTAGATTATTTTTAGATTTATTTCACCTTCATTACATTCGCATTACTTACACGCGAGGTGATATTTACACTATTTTGCATAAAACTAATAAGCGTTTAAACGCAAAACGTTAATTACTAGAATGGCAGAGAAATCATGAGGGATGACAAGGTTACTACAATTATGACAGCCGTACTTAAATTTTTATTTTATACAAGGAACCCTCTTTGGTAATAATTTTTACGACATTTGTGTTAATGTCGAAGTAAATACCTAATTGTGATAAGCCCGCATATGGTTACTAAGAATGATATTAAAAAAATTATGTTTAGTACCTATTTTAAACCATACTTCAGATTAGCATTAAATGGTATTTTCCACGTCTAGCTCGCTGAACCAAATTCGACAAATATTAGTCAAAAATTAAGGTTACATTTTGGCGTAAAATCAGAATTAGGGGTAGAAGATCAGAATTAGGTAATGTCAGTTGGAATTAAAGTTTACCTATAATAAAGTAGAGCTTCAGTATACCGTTACTTTAGAATTGTTAAATAGAATATTCGAATATTTTTTTCAGAAAAATAGAAGCTGAAAATATGTAAAGTTCAGACAGGTTGGACTGATATCGAAGTTTATGTATAACAATGTATATCTACCTACAGCTGGTTATTTTACAAATTCACACACAAAAATGTTGATATCATGAAAGATACAGAGTTAGTGTGGTAGATGTAATGAGTGCTTAATAAATTGTAAGCGTAATCGCAAGACACAGCGGTTGCGACGTCTTGCCGCTGGCAGGGAGCAGCGCACGCGCCGGGAATCTGGCACCGATGGTCGCATACAGTTTATTTCGGCTACTTGCGCCCAACAAATAATTACATTTTTCAAATACCAGACGATATTACGCAATTTCGAATGACCTAATTTTATGGTTTGATTCGTGTATTTTTCACTATAATGAAAGCAGGTAGACATTTATGTATACGTTGTTAAGGACCAAAATTGGCAATCGGTATTAATAATTGGACTTAAATGGTCAAGGAAAAATATATAAATCTATGGTTGTATGTAGGTCATTATTGGTCTTCCAAAACAATTTCTCATTAAATTAAAAAAAGTATATCGCGGTAGATCACCCGATATAAAATTGTAGGTCATCATTATCGTCACTAGCGAAATTCGCCCAAAGGACAACCGCTCAGGCAAGCCAGAAGAGCGACAATGCGATGTATTAATAAATCCAACATTGACAAAGACCGCCAAAACACCTGGCTGCCGGCCAGGCATTAAAAAAAATCGGCCTACGCATAGGAGCCGACGTGAAACAATTCCGGTGACGTCTCCAAAAGATCCCAGTCTGAGAGCGCTTAACACTAGACACACCAAAAATAGGCGACGGAAAGGGAAAGTTGGACCAGAATTCAGTTTCTGTAAACATGGATTTGTAATTATTTTAGCTCTAAATATATAACAATGTAATACTTTCGTTGGAATTCAGAGTTAATAAAAATAGTGAAAATGCCCAATAATTTTAAGTACCTATACAGTTTGTTTTGTGTTTCGGTTTTCATGCAAAGTCAGCCAAACGAGCAGGCATGTCAACTGATGTGATTAACGCTACCGGTGAACATCATGTCATGTTAATACTATAAGGTTTCGGGCTTTAAATATAGCAACGTACAGTGGGAAGTAGGAAGGAGTTAAGAAAAGGTCTCGGTCAGTTTATAGGTATATAATAAATATTTTACGCTAATTTCCCGCGAGGATGTTAATTTCCCCCCCCGAGCTCGTAAATGAATTATAATGAAGTAACTGCGATATGCTTTTATATGGATAATTAATTATGGACTGAATATGGACTGCATAGTTTAGATCTTACAGTCTCGTTTTTGATGTTTCTATGTTTTTATGATTTTTTGATATATTTAAGCTGTTTTAAAAATAATGCTTAAAGCATTAATGAAGAAAATAACTGCCCGCGAATTCTTCTACTAGAATTAATGTGTTTGTACGGATGGACTAGTACCAGTAGAAAATAGCTTTCCGCGATTTTCTCTGTATATAATTTTAATATGTTGGTATAGAATACTCATAGGTCATAGCACATTGCTAAGTGCGTGGGGTGGAGAGGCTCTACAAGTCTACGAACCAATACTAGGAATTAAATTTGTACGAGTACAATTTTTTGAGTTCGATGGATCGACAAACATTGGGAGGGAACCTTTATGTGCCGGAAGAAATTTTATACAAAAGTAAAGCTCAGCAGCACCAGCCGGTGGATAAGATCTAAATTTTCTTCTTCTTAGAAAAAGGAGCCTTTGCTCAGCAATGGATTATAAAGGCTATTAAATTGTTACTATAAGTTTCAGTATAGGTAAACCCCCTGTTAGACGAAAGCTTCTTCCTTCGCTCGATAGAGCCGTGTCACTGGCTTTAGTGTGTAGTATAATTATTTACTTTTGTATAACAATTACCACCGAGATGGCCTAGTGGTGCGAACACGTGGATCTTAATCAAAGGTCACGGGTTGAAACCCTGGCTAGCACCGCTGGATTTTCAAGTGCTAAATTTGTGTTTAAATTCATCTCAAGCTTGGCGGTGAAGGAAAACATCGTGAAGAAGCCTGCATGTGCCGGAAGGAATTCTGACTCATGTATATCCACCAATCCGCATGGAGCAGCGTGGTGAATTAAGCTCTATAACCTTCTCCCTAATAAGAGAAGAGGCCTATGTCCAGCAGTGAGATTTGTACAGGCTGTGTTACAATTGTCATATATTTTTGAATATTTAAACACGATATAAAGTTGTTGCCCATCTTAACGCTCTACCCCGAATGCCTTAAGGCTGACTGGTAGATAAGTGCTATGCCTTAAACCCAAGCTTAAAATACTTATATATGGTAAAAAATTAAACAAAGTTTTTTTTCTTTAAATTCCTCACTACCATTATAAATAACAAAGTAAACCAGTCTAGCTGTTACCTGCCTGATACGTGTCTTAAATTGCTGATCAAACGATGAATCAGTATGTAGGTAGACGTAGATAGGACCTTAATGAAGACAATCGACTTATTAACTTCTAGCTATTTAACAAACCCATATTTATATACCACTAAAAAATTATTTTTAGTGGTATATAAATAACATTAACACTAAAAAATTACTTTAAAATCACAGTTCTCATTTCGCTTCGACGTCACGGCCGTTTCGAATTAATCTATTTCTGGGCCCCCTACTCGCTAGGGCGGTCACGTTTGGGCCCCGATGAGGTTGAACCCTTGTCATTGCCCGTCTGTCTGTCACAGCAACGTTCGAGGTCGCATTTCTTTTTTTAAAGGGATCCTTGCAAAAAGGTATCCATTGGGAACAGTAAACTTCTTTATAGATATCGACTTTAATAGATTCAGATCGATTTGATGTCCATACTAATATTATGGGTGTGGTGTTACTTTTTCTGTTTGAGTTTTATGGCCTCATTGTTGAATTCGTTTATGGTGGTATTTAAGATTACTTATTTTATTTTATTTTTTTTGTGGATTGTGGCAATTTTTCTTTTCAATAGTTATATGTCACTTTTCCATATCAAATTAAATTGATCGGAAAAGAACTTAAGCGCCTTTTTGGAGTGAAAATAAAATTTATTAGAAATGAAATAAGAGATGAAAGTTTTTCATTAAAGAAATAAGTTTATTACGATGAAAATAAAAAATATTCTCAGCATACGAATCGATGCTATCTAACTAGTTCATTAAATTCTAAACGATAATTTTTGAGCCTCCTGTATTTCTTGAATTAATCAAAAAAATTTTATGTTGTAAAAACATCGTAACAACGTAACACAGCCTGTACATATCCCACTGCTGGTCATAGGCCTCTTCTCCTATTAGGGAGAGGTAAGGAGCTTAATCCACCACGCTGCTCTACTGCGGATTGGTGGAAATATATGTGCCAGAATTTTTTCCGGCACATGCAGGTTTCCTCACGATGTTTTCCTTCACCGCCAAGCTCGAGATGAATTTA
>DVXP01002045.1:0-13527 GCA_018235645.1 Junonia grisea | reverse complement strand
GTAAACCCGTAGACTGTCCTGATGATTTGTGACCTTGGAGTAAAGGTCAGTAAGGTCTTTGCTAGTGGTAACATTTTGTAACTTTTAGGTTTTTGGTGATTGAATTTTTGATTGAATATTGACGTGAAGATTTTTGTTTTTTCTTTTGGTGACAGATATGAGATTATGTTTTATCGATAATGTTCAATAAAAAAAGAGGTTTTTATAAAATAATTAATACGTAATCTAAATGCGAAAGTTTGTAGGGTTGACTGGATTTTTGTTGCTCTTTCGTAAATTAGACACCTACTGTATTGATTTTACAGAAAGCTTAGGGAAGTGTAGCTTAAAATTCAATATAACATATAGCGATATAGACTACTGTTTAATATCTATATTTATGACAGGTGAGCAAAGCAAACAAGGTGGAAGCTAGTATACAATCATTATCAATTAATTTTAAAAACTAACAATAAAATCGGAGCTCATTCTTTATCAACCGGTAGACCTTAATTAGATTGACTTAGTTAATAAAAAATTACACCTATTTCTTATACTTTATTAATTTTTATATCTTTTCTGTCTCGTACAAAATCATTTACTCGAAGGTTGTTAATTTTGCGAAGAAATTTATTAGCAAATGTTGAAAATTCTTCAGAATCAGTATCATTTTCATTTTGTGCAACTATCTCTATAGTCTCTTTGTTTTCTTCAGGTCTGTCAACAAATTTATTATTTGATTTATAGTCAAAACTAATCATAATATCTTTAATCATTCGGAGTGTAGTTTGTATTTTATATTCTATTTCTTCATCAATATTTTCTAAAGACGCTTCTTTTAGTGGAAATATTTTAGCATCACGAGCAACGTCTTTAATTAATTTTGTTAATTTTAGATCTTTTGTTTCATCATCTATTTCTTCAAAAATCTGTGTTATCATTTCATATATCTGCATGTTTATGTGGAATATAGTTTTTAATTTATAATAAACAGATATCATGTGTTGTGTATTTTCCGAATTCTCATAAATTCTTTTAAGTTCTAAAGATGAAAACAGCTTATTTGTAATCGATTCAATATTTTCATACGTTTTGTGGAAAACATCATTTCGTAGACTATTTTTGACAATGTTATTATTATTTTCAACTATTTTAAAGCAAGTAAATGTAATCGCCAATACCATAAAATCCATATTAGAAAACAATATTCCTATTTCACTTATTGTTTCAATAGAATTTTATTTATTTTGCAATAAATTTGTAATGTAATATACCGTTTATGACTTTCTGGTTTCTTCACATTCACAGCTTTCAATAGTATTTTTTAAATGCAATGTACCTAATGCGTTGTATACGTTTTAAGGTATACAACGCATTAGTAAGTTGTTTCATATGATTTCTGGCAATAGCATTATCTGCAGCTGTATATTGTTTACGTTTTTTGACTTGTGCCTTGGTCTTGTACAACTGACAAATAAAAATAATAATATTTTAATCAAAGAAGTCATCAACAGCTCCATAAATGACCTTTTCAAAACTCTTAAATCGAAAAACATAAATGATGAAACAAGACTAACAGAGTACAGTAATTTACATAATTACTTCAAAGAACTGACTTTAGAAGGTGACGAAAATGTAAACAAAATA
Source organism: Junonia grisea (assembly GCA_018235645.1). Lineage (NCBI taxonomy): Eukaryota > Metazoa > Arthropoda > Insecta > Lepidoptera > Nymphalidae > Junonia > Junonia grisea. Next base: position 11,901 of record DVXP01002045.1, on the reverse strand, counting down.
ATAGAACTTGTGAAAGTAAATAGCAATGAAAAGGCAAGTTTAGTTGATACAATAAATGATGTTCTCGAAGAAGAGGATCTGGAAACAGCAAATGCCACTAATATTGATGACCATGATGTAGCAAACTTCATAAATAACTTTTTAATTAATCTTCAATTATTGAAACAAGAATTTAACGATGATAAAGAACATACAAATGTAAATATAGATGTTTTGGAAGATTTAAATGATTCAAATGGGAGACAAAATAACAATCTATCGAACATAAGATCCAGTTTAAATAGATCTAAAGAAAATGAAGTAATTGCTAGTGATAATGAGTTCTGGGGTAAATTTAATCATTCAATTACCATTTTATCATATTTTATGACCATAATACAATATTTTTTTATTATTTAATAGAGCCCAGTGGACGAAGGATATTCAAGGGCGAAAGGACGAAGATAAAACATTATCCATTTATGGCGGTTGTTCAGATTTTCAACAGTTTTCATTGTGCCGGATCTATAATCAAGTCTGACCTCATTATAACCGCATCTTCTTGTGTGCAATTGTAAGTAAGTTGTAAGTTTGAATTTTAAAATGTAACCTCCTTTTAACCCCCGACCAAAAAAGAGAGGTGTTATAATAAAAGTGATTTTAGTAGTTTGATTTTATCTGGGTGCACATAATAGCGTTTGTAGTTACTGGAGCCCTAGTTCCTGTTATATTCAAACTCCTGTAACCTCTTCTAGAAAGAAGAAGGGTGCGTACTAATAATATCATATATAATAATAACCAACTAACCGAGGCTTATAACGGTTTATTTAAATAAAACATATTGCAATTATATGTTCCCAAAAGTTTTATCTTTTCCATTTCAGAGCATGGAATAATCGTCTATTTCGAGAAAATCCAGCATTTCTTTCAGTTCGCGTTGGCAGTAGTTTTTACAGTGGGGGCGGGGAAGTTATTCCAGTCCTTGAGGTGTACTTCCATCCCAGTTACAACCCAAAAACTTTAAGGAACAATATTTGTATCTTACGCCTTGTAAGGCAAATAAAATTTAGGCGAAGAGAGAGCAAGGTGAAGAAGATCGACTTTGACAGACATGATTCCAATCTTCCTTACAACACTTATGGAGTAACGGTTGTAGGATGGGGTGCGAAAGAGGTTTGACAATATTTATATTAATAGAAATAGAACTGTAAAGATAGAATATAGGGTACGCTACTGCGACATGAAACAAAAATTTTATTAACTAAAGTTTTTAATTGAGTAGACTCGACTAATGTAAAGCCACAATTTCGCATTACATACTCCTAAAGAATATCAGCGTGAAGTAACTGGATAGTTACGATTCAGAAGTGAGAAAACAGAAAGCCCATCTACTCCTAGTTTCTCTTCTACTTCAGGAAGTAGGTAGCGCTCCTATCTTAATTTTTTAAGATTACTTAATTAAATTATTTACATTTTCCAGCACAGCCCAATTATTGGCAATCCTTGGAAAAATATAATATCCTACGCTGTGCTTGACGTTTATCCGTTGAAAGACTGTCAGGACGTATATTCAAGGTATCGATAGAGAAGTCATTTCATGCTATGAATAATATAAAAGTAAAAATATCTCAGACTAATGAATATTTATTTTTGCAGAGAATACGTGACGAACAAAAATTTCTGCGCAGGTTTTTTGTCAAGAGGCGGAGGAGCCTGTAATGTTTGTGATTTTGATATTTTTCTATTTAAGTTTTCGGTTATCATCGTCAATGTAATGTTGACCAGACAAAAATAATCTGCAGATACTCGACCATGAACAAGAGAATAGAGGGCGAAATATCGGATGATTTTCGATGTTTTCCTTATTTTTACGTACCTACTATTATATCATCATATTACATGTGTATAAAATCTAGACAAGTCAAAGTTGCCTTATATTTTTTTTGTTTTAATCACAGCGAGACGTCGGAGGACCAGGGATAGTAAATGGGAAGTTGATGGGCGTGATAAGCTTCGGATCCCCTCTCTGTGGCATGCCCGATACACCAACCGTCTTCACAAAAGTGGGCTACTATACTGACTGGATTGAAGATATTATGGAGCAGGTATACCACAAACTAAATTGTTAATTTAGGAACCTGTAAATGTCTTTCGGCTAACTAAAAAAGTCGTCTAAAATATGGTACCTATGTCGGATCAGAGTGTCTCATGCATGAAATATCCTTGTGATCCTTGACTTATGTTGATTTTTTGTGATAATTTTTTTTGATGTCGAATGTAATATTATGCTTCAAAATTACGACCAAGGCTTCTAAGCACTAGTAGCTCTTCCCGCCTACTATAAAATATGTTAAATTCACTTATATTTGAAATTGATTTACCTATCATCTAAAATGTTACATTGGTAAATTACAAAACGTTAATCATTTTTTCTTTATCAGAAAGTTCCAGTCTCAAAGAAGAGGACGACTCTTAAGCCAGTTATAGATCTTGAAACCTTTACATACAGATCATCAAAACCTACCACATTTAAAATAGCACCGATCACTGGAAAAACTATGACACCGATACCAATTTCTCAAATCGATAACCAACTACGAAATATGGACGAAAAAGTCTTAAAAGATTTTCTGGCTACCATGTTTAACAGTAAGGAAATACAGGAGTACCAAGACATTTTTAAAGATAATATTGGTGAAATAGTTAATATAACTGATAATGATAAAAATGGTCTCCATCAAGTGGTTTTAGATGAAGTTAATACAGTTACTGAAGCTCAGAATGTAGAAGGACCATATACACAGATAGTAGATGAATCAGCCAATGATGAAGATGACAAACCTGATGTAGATACCGCATTTACAATAATGGATGAAGAGAATCCTTCAAATAAACCCAATAAAGATGATTTTGATAAGGAAATGTCTAAAATAATGGATAATGTTGACTTAGAGCGAATTGTTAAGGAAGAAGTTATGGTTTCGCCAAATCATGATGCAAAAAGAGATGTTTTTGATATTAATACACCGGATAATACTGTAAATTCACATGTGTCGGCAGAAAATGTTAAAATTGAGGATAAAAATGACAAAGAAGAAGAAGGTATGAGTATTCCAGACAATATTTTTGAAGACATGACAAGAGCTAAAGAAAACGCAGACGGCGTCTTGCCAGAAAGTGTTTTGTATGAATTATTATCTGAGGTTATTAAGGATGAAATTCAAAATATAAATGTTGAGTCTTATAGATGTTTTATTTTTAGAACTATTCCAAATTTTCCAAAAAAATTTTTTTTATTCAAATATTTTACTACTAAAAAACCTACATTATTTCAAAAGATGATAGACATAAGTATGTATGTACGAGTACATATGTGCATGGGTGTAGCCACGGTGGGGTAGGGGTGGGTGCTTGCCTACCCTTGAATGCCAATTATAGTATTGAAAATTTTAAAATCTGTTAAAAAATAAATGATTACATATTTTGATTTTTTTATACGTCCTGCTGGCTCTTGCAAAAAGCTACCTTATCTTTTTATTTATTTTGTCATTTGTATTTTTCAATAAATTGGACTTTTACCTACTCCGATTTTGCCCATTTCTGAGGCCAATTTGGTCCAACCCAAGAGCAAATCCTGGCTACGCCAATGTGTATATGATATGTATGTATAATATAACTATGTATTTTGAGCTATATTTGATATATATCGAAATAAGGAATTAGAATATAAAGTTACAGGAATATCTAATGTGTTAAGTAGAATATGTATCTCGAAAACGACTGGTTCGATTTGAATTGTTGTTGAACATTAAATTAATATTTATCTATTTTTTTTTTTTTTTGCAAATTGATCTAGATACATAGATAGATAGATATTAAATAGAGTTACATTTTTTCAAATTTATTTTTTAAATCAATTACAATGCATTAGCAAAACGCAGCTTACGTTATCTGTGCGCATTGCGCAAGTCCTATCATAAGTATTGACTTTTTACGCTAGAGGTCGCCGTTTCTTACAGTAAAATAGTGTAGGGTGGTGTTGCGACAAATTAAGGTAAATATCATTTTTAGAAAAGTTAAGAAATAAGTCGCTTTTAAAAGAAGCGAATTTGGTGTTAAATATTTTCCTCCATAATTATATAGTAAAATAATTTTAACTTTTGCGGTAAGTAAAAAAAGTTTTTATACGTACATGTCATCGCAATTCTAAATTCAAAATAAAACCTTATTAGGAACGTCTTGTGCCTTAATTACATCGATTTTATTTGTTTAATAATTCGTCAGTTACCATAAAAAATGTTTTCGTAGAAATAATACCGGCTGAAGAAATTTTTTTTCGTTATGTAACTTGCGATCGATAGACATAACCTATTAATTTTATCAATATTTTTATCACTGTATCTACAAGTAACCAACAGAGCAAGGGCTACATGAAAAAAAAAGTTTTTCTTTTGTTACTTATAGATATGATAATTAATTTCCAAATAAACATTATTATATCTTCTAATAAATTACAATACATATATCTTCTATACTATACTTTGGTAAAACCAAACACTTCCCATATCTTATAATCCAGTTAGAAGAATTTTGAGTAAAATAAAAAATACTAAACAAAAAAATTGCTTGAATTTTTAATTAGTGTAATATCGTCTATACACATTAAAACAGAATTTAAAAAAATTGTTTAAATCAAGTTTATTTTAAATATGTAAATTTGAGACAGAATAGGCAAATTGCTAGCAAATGTGATACTCTACATAAAGCCAAGTATTAAAGATTAAAGGAATTACATTAAAGATTATAATAAAAACAAAAAAAGAAAAGATTGATGACTAAAAACAATATAGGTGACGAATCACAGCCTACTTGAAAAATATAGATATAATTTGATTTAAGTAATTACAAAACCTTATTTTGAGATCTTCAAAATCGAACTTACGAGTTATATGGATAATTTTCTAGATTTGGTTATGGTTAGTTGGTTATTTTTATCTATGTATCTAATATTATATAAACTTGCTTCATAAATTACTTAAGTTACCATGGGAGAGCCATGCGTTTGCACGAATGGGCCGGCTCGACGGGAGTGATGCCATGGCCTCACAGAAAACCGGCGTAAAATGACGCTTGCGTCGTGTTTCGCCGCGTGAGTGAGGGTACTGGAGGCCCAATTCCCAGCCACTTCCCCATTAATTCCCCATCCATTCCCCTTCCAAGCTCCCTAAAAGGCCGGTAAGGCATTTTATAGCTCCTTTGGAGTTGCAAATGTCCATGGGCAACAGCATTCACTTACCACCAGGTGATCTGTCAGCTCGTTTGCCGTCCTATTCCATAAAAAAAATCTTTTTATCTGTTCATTTCTCATATATCATGAAACTGGATTGAATTTAATTTTCAGTTAGATATCTTTCACATAAGACATACAACTACTATACTACTTACTACTACTTACTACTTGTATATTATTACCAAAAAAAAAAACAATATATATTTAGCAGTGAAGTTACTCTATAACACTTATACAAAGCTAATACTAGTTGTTAATTAATAAAAAAAAAAAATACCCACTATATCCTTACGATGACTTACGATGAAATCCTGGTATTCTGAAACCTAGAAACTTGAAATTTTAAATATTTCTTATGCAAAACAGAGCTCCACTAAGAATGGATTTCACAAAATCACACCCTCAAAGGGGCAGAAAGGGGTAATAGTAATAAATTGTATAATAATTTTTGTTACAGAATCATGGCAAATCTCCTATTACGCCGTGCACTGTTAGAAGCAGTCCGCGTACCGGCCGGTACACGCTCTGTCAGTGAACTTGCCAAGGTAAGACTTGTTTTATTTCATTATCTTTATATAGGAGAAATTTGCTATGATATAGTAAGTTATCATTTTCTCTGTAAAATCTTATGACTTGAAATTAAGCAGGAATATTCCTTTTGAAGTGTAAAGATAGCACCCAGAAGCATACACAGAACCACTATGGACAGAATTTCTAAAATTCCATCTCAAAAGGTTTAAAACATCTTTTTCTATTATTGTATACATGTTTGGTTGTATTAGTGAACTAGTACTACATCATGATTGTATTCTAATAAATAAGCAAAGGAGTCAAGATAAAAATGTTTCCATTAAGGAGAGAAAGGGGTTAGGGATGGGTACTAATGCAGTTACTGTGAGTAGAACAAAGGCCATCCAAGGTACACTTTGTAAATAATAATTACATAATGTACATACATATAATCAGGCGTGGTTGTAGTCTGAAATTTTGTGGGGTTCTTATAATAATGCACTTTATAATTCAGTCATTTAGTCATATAGTCACTAGCATTTATGAGTGGAAGCTCCTCTTTAGTACATTTATAATACTTTAATTTTGTATTTTTAAATTTTACACTTATGATTTTGGGGGTTCATGTTTCCTATATTATATACGTAAGTAGAAAGGCGACCTTTCAGACAGCACGTAAGCTTATAACAATATATTTCCTATTGCCTACAGGTTGGCAACAGGGAATGGGTAGGCTACGGCTACAACGGGCAGCCCAACTACGCCGACAGGCCCGACTTCCCCCTCCCCGCCGTCAGATTCCGCCCCGACACACCCGACATTAAGGTAATTATCAATCTTTACTCATACCTTTCGTTTTTATGTGACGAAACTGTTACAAATATTCCATGCTTCAGGCAGACAGCAGTAAGAGAGTGATGGTTTCATTGAAAATACTTTAAAAACTACCAGTTTAATTTGAAAATTAATGATAATAATTTAGATGATTACGGATATCTATAGTTATCAATACTTCTATGAGAAAGATTTGAAAAATGCTTTTATATTAGATAGCCTGTTTATTAAGGAAGAGAACAGTTTTAATATATCCCACTATGACTCAAAGAATCAAAATAGTAAGCATAAGTGTGAATGAAAACGAGCAGGCTAGCTAGTAGGTAGATAATGCAACTTTACAATCAAATGGTCTAAGTAACAAAACTAATGTTGTAAAACGGTAAAAAAGTGCACTTAAAATATAGTCTATGTTTATCAGAGATAATAGCATTCAAATGGTACAAAAACTTGTTTTTTTTTTTAATTTATTAAAGTTCAACAACAAATTTAAAAATAAGAACTTAGAAACGTATTAACATAAGTCTTATTCAACAGGCTCTCCGCGAAAAGGAAAAGGGTGATTGGCGCAAGTTGACCCTGGAGGAGAAGAAAGCCCTCTACCGGGCCTCCTTCTGCCAGACCTTCGCCGAGTTCCAGGCCCCCACCGGCGAGTGGAAGGGGGCCCTCGGCTGGGCCCTCTGCCTCGCCTCCCTGTCCATCTGGATTTACCTGGGAATGAAGTTGTTCGGTATGTATTATTGTATTTGTAGTTATAAATATGAGATGAAACCGATAATCGTAGTTTTAGATCTTGGCTAGCATCAGTTTTTATGAGTGATATAGCATTTTAATTTTGATAAAAATGAAATATTTCCAAGAAGTGTAATCTCTTTGTTTGTGCTGGACAGCTTTGAAATGTATTTTGAATAAGTTTTACAAATTATACAAGGTTTAAGCCCATAATCATCATATACATGGGTTAAAATTTCTGCCGGCAACCCAATTTCTTCAATATTTCTTCAATAGAGGAAAATTTAGTGAGGATAGAATTTATCATTTTGTATTTGAAAATTTAGTTCCAGCGAGGGGTGTAATTTGTAAATTAAGATTCAGAATTTGTTCCAGTTACAAGATCCATCTCAGAAATTACTACAGCAATATCGTTTAATATTACAGTATACAGCCCCCTGCCGGAGTCCTTCACTGAGGAGAGCAGGAAGGCCCAACTCAAGCGTATGTTGGACCTGAAGGTCAACCCCGTCGATGGACTGGCCTCCAAGTGGGACTACGAGAACAACCGCTGGAAGTAAACTGTGAGTCCTCACATCCACATAAATATAAATAATTGATGTGTCTAATATCAAGATAACTGCTTTTTACATATACTAACACCAGGGTTGTCAAAGCTTCCGACAGCAGACCCCATTTATCTTAGGCCAGATTGTTAGCAAAGATTTTTTTTTGTTCTTTTTAATATTCGCAGCTACATACCACTAGCTGTATGATGCTTTCTTAGTAAATAACTTTTTTTGCCTTCTATTACGTAAATTTTTTTGCGAAACTCTACTATTCTTGGACCCCACTGACGATTGTGGACCCCAATTTTTTTGTCACAATACCAAAACTCATCAACTCATACCACTCCTTGAGTCTCCTGGGAACCACTGGGGATCCACTCGGACCACTTCGGGAATTCCCTATTTAAGATTTTAAAAACTTGTCTGTCTCTGTTCTCGCTAATCTCCAGAACGACTGGGTTGATATCGACGGGACTTTTACTGGTAGAAACCTAAAGTGTTCTAAGAATTTTGATTTTTTCTAAGTAAAATTGTATTAATCCGTATTTTAATACCTTTAATTTTTTTTTACTGTTTATCACATCCTATGTTCGCCAATGGCAAATCTAACACTATGATCTCTTCTTCTTGATCTATGAACTCTTCTTCGTGATCTTGACAGAGCAGTATGCGTTTTTTTATTTTAGTGTCATTAAAACCTCGACAAGACATTAAATTTTATAGTTCTTATGATAGCAAAACTCGAAAGTAAATGAAAATTATAGAATTTTATCTTAGATATGTAATATTTACTTTATGTATTAACTCTAAAGTCAAATGTAAATACTAATATGTACTCTTAAAAAAATTTATTTTTTGTTTTTCAATATTCCATTTATTATCTGTCCAAAGTGAGATAACAAATCCTTTTAAATGTTTTCGATAATTTGAAAATTTTTTACATTTTTTATTTCCAGATTGGACCGTTTGGTGCTTGGCAATAACGGGCTGGCTAGCGGTAGAGTAGACAATGTTATGTAAGAATAAATCTGTAAGATAATAACAATAAATTGTGATTCCAATTAAATAACAATCTTTTATTTATAACTGGTTGATACCCGCAATTTTACAACTGCATAGAATAATTCTATTGTCTATTTCTTTATAACAATATTTTAAAATTTCTAATAAGAAAGGCAAAATTCTCAGGTTTTTTTGTGTAAAGTTTCATCCCCTATGTTCACTCGTCCATATAAATCTATCCTTTTCTAATGTTCGAACTGTATTTAAACTAAAATTCATATAAATTGGGTCATTGGTTTAGGTAGATATAAAAACGTACCAGAGTTACATTTCATTTAGCATATTAAGTCTATCGACTTAGACATACTTATTTATAAACTAAATAATAACTTGAATGAATAACATATGGAAAAAAATTGTAATAGCTAGAACTTTTATCCATTTTCAATATTTCTTAATTTATAAAAATATTTGGTCAGTTTCACTTGGGCAGTTGAAATAATGAATGGGCAGTTTTATAATACTTGGTCAGTTTTTTAATTAATTGGGTGGTAAAACAAGCAGTAAATAATGTAAGTTGGTCAGTAATTTAATATTAAAGTAACAGTAAATTAATTAAGCAGGCGGTGAAATTCATTATTAATCTAAAACTAATTTTAACAAATTTTGTTAACCCCGACTTCACCTGATACTTGTCTGTGTGTTTGTATGTATGTGCCTGATGTTTGTAGTGTGTTTTTATAAATCCGGAGGCTGCAATGAGGAGCATGGATGCCTGTGCTTTGTTACGCTAAGGCGGAGAGGCTGCTCATCCCGAAGCGCCGGAGACGTTATTAAAAAATATGTTTATATGTACAAGTAAAATTTATCAATAAAAATTTACTTCTCAAGTAAGTTTAGAACAACTGTCTAATCACATTTTATACTGCACAATTTCAATTACAACTGCGCACTTAAAACTGCCCAATAATTATTTTTACTGCAACAATATTTATTTTGTTACCCATTTCAATACTTTTACTATCCATTTCTACATTTTTTACTGACCAGATAATACTGCCGAAGTATTTAATACACTTGCGTTTCGTATTTTTTTTACTGACCAAAAGCTAATTTTAAATTTCCCATTTAAATACATGCCTTTTTATTGTGCTAATTCGACACATATTATTTCGCCAATGTCACGTGGACTCGAGAAACCACAATGAAAATTGTTCGGTGGGGTCGAGAATCTAAGCGAAATTAATGATTGATAATTTTGAATAAAATAGATTTAAAAAAAAGTAACAACCGCCATTGTATACATTACAAATAAATAATTCATGCGATTCAAATCCTTTAAAATAGTTATATTTCAATGTTAAAATAGTTTTATTTTAATCCCGAAAATCCGGTCAGTATGCTGGCGGAACACACCCTGAATAAATTTAAATTCAAAATATACATTATTCAAATGGGTTTTAAGCCGTTCTCAAATCGTCAGTTTACACAGTCTTTTAATACAGATTATATTACGTTGTCACCGTTTCAGACTGCGGTTTCTGACGAGAAAAATCGGCAGTAAGCTTGATAGTTACTTTTATCAAAATGTAAATTTCAAAATGTTAATTTATCAAAATAAAATATAATAATATTTATTAAAGGAATATAAAAGGACTTTTGAAGTATCCAGCGTCACCTATCCTGGTACGTTTTCAGGTCTTAATCGTATGACCAATTTCGTTAAATTTAGATGTGAAGATAGAAATGACATGGGGTATTTTTTGAAGCTTTAACATACATTTCGAAGTCACGAAAAGCTGGGCCCTTATCAACATAGAAATACATTTCGATTATGCCAAATCGAAACGGATTTCTATGTTGAAACACGTTATTATCTTAAAACCGTATTCTCTATGACATTGTGAAATTTAAATGTCACGTTACGTGATGCGTTCCATGATGTCAAATAAGTAATTAAGAAATTAATAAAAAATAAACCGGTAAGCTTTTTTAAAATTATTAATAGAAACGGATCGTGCCATCTTTAAAAAAGACAAGAAAATACCGTTTTAAGAAGACGTGCCATAGTAAAATTGTTTGACAAGCACGATGTGACGTCATCCGTTTTGGGCACGTTACGTATCGTGAATACATAGAGAATACGGGTAGAAGATATAAGGGATACCATAATATTGATGATGTCATAATACTGAACGAAACTACTTCTCTTCTAAATTTACACAAAATAAAAAAAACCTTGGTATCTGTACAAATCAACGCTTAACATAATTATCTTACAAATGGCCGTCAATGGTGATGTCCGTTTGACCACCCAGCCAATCTAGCCCCTACATCAACACGCCCACTACTAAATCGACACTTACTATGCCGACATTGTACGATGCACCAGCTAGGGTTGACGCAAATGTTCTTACAGTTAAGTTATTTAGTTATTTATATTAATATTAAAATTATCTATATCAAGTGACAACCTTAATGAATTGAAATTTCAAATTAAAATTATTTATGTATATCAAGTGACAACCTTACTAGCACTCGGGGTCTGATAGAGCTTACCCACAGCCATCTCTGCTTAGAGATCTTGTGGTACAATTAATAGTAGGTACTACTATGATTCTAATGATAATCTCTTAAGAAATTACTTAATAATTTGTTGTTTTTTATTTACCTATAAAAATACACAGACCAGATTTTTCACTGTTAGGAAAAAAGTTTTAATTTTAAAAGCCATGAGATCCTTTAGAGTCCCTGGAAAGTAAAAAGCAAATGTTAGGTACATGTGCGTTTACCTACTAATGATAGGGACACTGATATAACACGCATATGTAATCTTTTTCAGTCACAACACATTGCGTATCAAAAACCTACATCAAAAGCCTTATTTCATGATTTAAATTTTCAGGATAAAAATTTAAGAAGGGGTTATTTTTTTTATGGAATAGGGCGGCAAACGAGCTGACAGATCACCTGATGGAAAGTAAATGCTGTCGCCCATGGACATTT
>DVXP01002044.1:0-13528 GCA_018235645.1 Junonia grisea | reverse complement strand
CTTTTCGCTGCACAATTTCCCCAAATCAAAGGTTGTCTGGCAGAAATCGCTACTTAGCGATAAGACCGCCTTTTTGTGGTGTACAAAAAGGTTTATATCATTTTTAACAAAATTTGAACTTGAGAAACAAGAGAAGGAAACTGAAAATACGTGCTATCGATCGTTTTTGAATCCACGGCCGCATTTAATCAAGAGGAAAATGAGTAATCTTAATTAATTTATTTTCGCGCATGGGTTTTGCACATGTAACAATTACTGACTTGCTGTTTAGTAGTATCATGTACATATATTATTGCAAAAACCCGTTTAATAATAATCGATGAGGAAAAATTTTGCGTTGCTTTTTACTTAAAATTTTTATATTTATTTATTTGGAAATCTTGTTGGAATAAAGAAGTTTGGAATTAGTTTTTTCGCCTCAGTTTTTCCCATTTTGTGAAAATCCAACGATTTAATCAGCAATTGAATCATAGTTTTCCAGGCGCTTTTAATGAAATTCCGTATCGTGTGCAAATCGTGTTTCCGTAATCACAACGTAAGTACACGTAATAAAATTACCGGTCCATGCGTCATTCACATAAGGTACTATTTCCACTACATAAGCTTAGAAAACACTTAGCATAATTTTACGATACGGCTCTAGGGTATCAAGGGTGTTGGATGGGATCTAACAGGCTGAATGCATCTCTCCGTTCCGAAATTACTGATCGAATAATAGCATATTTTTTGCATATGTTATAGTAGGTTTTTTTTTTTGACGAAGCCTAATCCTGAAGCAACAATTTAACATGTATATACAGTACTATATTACTAGTCTTGAAAACGAAACTAAAGTATTGATAAAGTAAGTACGGTGTAAGTTTTTAAAAGTTTAATACTGTTTATGCGCTCTCTTTCTCAACGGTAAGAGTTGAAGATATTCTCAGATATAATTCAGTGGAGCAACGTGGTGGAATAAACTCGGAATCCATCTCCTTAACAGGAGGGAAGGCAAGAGAAACATTACGACTATAACTACTCTGAAATCGAAGCACTTTATATTTTATTTATATGCTGAAATTGTGAGATGAAACTGTTTACTTTAACACTTTTAATCGGCATCTGAACTATAGAAATTTATTACTTATTCTCAGACTGATAACGCACAGTCAAATGCATTGATATGACAGATTTTTTTTTACTTAAAAGTATTAAGGTAGGTGCTACATGTACCTAACTAAATATCGGTCTATGTAGGTGTATTCAGCCAATGATACTTTACTTTTGAAATAACGATTATTATAGTTCTAATAAAATAATGTCGCTTGGAGCATTCGAAGTCTCATCAAACATTTGAATAGTACTTTTTATTTTAAAAGTTTTGAAAGTTATGTGAATGTTATTTACATTTATATACATACATAATTATGTACGTATTTATTACTTATTCAATTCTCATAAAAATACATTTTCCTTAGTATAGTTGTAATGTGACCTTCAAGTGTTATTACCTATATAAATTTTTCATGGACACTTTATCGGAAAATTTACGCGTTAAAATAATACAAAGTAATTTTCATTACTTCCGAGTATATTGAGTTAACGCCAGCTTTACGAGTTACGGATAACGATGTTAAAGATGAATGAAAAGTACGTAGTAGAAACATTTCAAAAGCCTTAATATTTTTGCAATTGAGTCACTATTTACGTTGAAAGTACTGAAGTCATGAGTAATAAATGCTTCATTGTAATGAATTGTGCACTTTTATTGTGTTTAAAGATTGTATGAAGACGTAGTACCTAATAATTATAATAAGTAGTAAACATTCCTTTAAGAAAGATTAGCAAAAACTCGTAGATTCTCTTTTGTGATATTCTGTGACAATTAAGGATATATATGATAGCTATTCGAATTAATTGAAAATAATTTCAACATTATAAATCCCCTGAAAAATTATAAATATATATAACAATCACAAATTTTCGTATTTACGCACAACTTTCGTTTGATTTTGGATACTTTAAAATTTCATTATTTATGATTTTATTTTAAAAAATTTCAGGGGTAAATACATAGGCATTGAAGTTGGTTAAGAACGAATAAAATAGAATAGGTACTGATGGAATCTAACACTAACATAAAATAATTTACATTCATAGGTTAACTACACAATAAAACTTTTCTATTCTCTCATCCTCTAGAACAGCTTTCTCGTTACATAAATGAAAAAATAATCTTCGGTGGGAATAATATAACACTCGTAAGTGTCATTCATAAATCACGTGATAGCATGAAACTTGAACTTCAGGTTATAGGAATAGACGATATCGATCAGTTGTTTGTTTGTGTTACGACAGAGGTCGCTCACCCAGTCCCATATGCATGACGAAGCCATCCAACTCGAACTAAGCTAAAAATACATTCGTGAATGAACGAAAACCGCCAATTCCGAACAATCCTGAAATCGCTGTGGAAAATTTCACATCCGGCGTGTGTTCGAACATCTTCCACATATATTATCAAGCAAAAATAAATCGTATGCTCTTCAGACGAATGTATAGAATCGCGTGCTGATAAATAAGCTTGGAATATTACAGGCGATGCAATTCAGATTGGATAAACGGCAAGTTGTGAGAGTAGTTCAACGTGACACTTGATATATTAAATATATCGCCAGATTCACCTGTTTGGTATTCATGCCTTCCGCGTTTGTGACTTATCTACAAAAGTTCGAGATCGAGATGTACTGTACGTGATCTTAACGTATTTGTTAGGGTTCAGTTGACGGTGACTGGTCATTTGGTGTAGGTACTTTTCTAATATGAATTTTCAAAAGTTTTACGTCTGATAAAAGTATAACTAGGTATATATAGTAAGTAACTAGGTATGTAATTATATTTTAACGTTTTATTTTACTGTGGTTTATTTTGAGCAAAAAGTGTGCTGGTAATAAGCAACACTTATTTAGTTTAATATTTAGTTAAAAAAAGCATCCAAATTTATTAATCAATGAGTCATACAAATAAGTACATTTTTTAGTAGTAGGTACGTCTGAATGTAAGTTTATGGTATGGTAAAAACGTAGGTACCTAATATGATATATACACAAAATTACATTCGAATTTGTAATTGACTAACTTTGCCCGCATTTGATCCGCCCGCATAGTCAGATTTCACCGTTCATTCGTTAAATAGGCTGTCATTTATTGAGGTGCTATTCATACCAAAACTAGTCAAAATACATGGGTTCCGCGGCTTGGGCGTGAAAACGCATCAGATAGAGAAACAGATTTACAGAGCTACTCACTTTTGCTTTTATAGTAATTATTTGTACGGTTTCATTGTTATCATTAAATATTTAATCGATCACTTAAGATAAAAGGATTATTAATGTTTACTAAATAAATATTTTGTTTTCGTTTTAAATATTGTGTAATATTTATTATTTATCACTCAAAGTTCCTAGTTATTTCACCATTAATACGTTTTAATGATATGAATATGCTGATTAGTTTCCGTATCATCATACGTAAGTAATTTAAATGAATGAGATTACTTATTTTAACGGCACGGCTATCTAACGATCCTCTATGGGTCTAAAATATTTGTTACCAAAATTTTTGTTCGTGCTTAATGCTTTTTGCAAATTTTCATGTATTATGTTAGTCTTTGATCAAGAAATTTCTCATATACTCGTACATAGTCCTTTCATTGGAAGAATTTTTATGCTGCATACAATCGTCGGCGCGCGGCGTCGTCGCTCCCGCAAACATCCCGATGCTCCGCAACCCTGCCTATATTATAATTATGTAATGCTACCTTCTACCTACTAACTGTAACATCTACCTACCTAGTAACTGTAACATTCTACCTGGTAACTGTAACATCCCATTTAAGTGTCTACCCTTAAAAACTAAAAATTTTGTTAAATAAATATGTGATACATTTAACAAAATTGATACGATTATTGCAATGACGTTAGCTGATTTCGTTCATTTATCCGCATACGAAAAAAAAAACATTTACAATCAATAAGAATACAACAGTACTGCAGTGTTTCTCCTCACCGTTCTACCTAGTCCCTTTTACATAAAACCATTATGAATAATGTATTGTCGTTTCTAAATTGTGTTGTGTACCCGCCGTATTCTTACGTCTGAAAAATCTTCCTGGAACGAATCACGTAACGCTATAGCGATAATGGGAGTGCTTGTACGAACGACAATATGGGTAATTTCACAAACAATGGGGTAATGTTTGAACACTCTCGTTATTACCATATGAAACATTCTGACAGTTGAAGGCATTATTTTGAACATAAATGTCAAAAATGTTAGACAGTTTTTGATAACAATAGGTTCGAAAATGATCTTTCACTAAAACCGTCAAAATACCAAAACCTTCGAGATATACATAATTATTTATTTATTTATTTAGCTTGGCCATTAAAATAAAGATTTATGCTGAATGTAATTAGTAAAGCAGTAGTAAAGTCAAAATCATCTCCGACGAATTTGGGAATTTAGTAATTTACACCTTTTTCAGAATTTTCGTCGTCATAAGTAGTTCTCATCAAAATGTTTTCTTTTATTGTCAAGCATTAGTTTAAATATTAATTTAGCACCTAAACGTCCTAAACATACGGGGCATGTAACCCGTATTAGAATTTGCGACTGCTTAAAAGATAGTCTTCTATTCAATATTGTTCTATCATATGATAAAGTTACGTTAATATCAGATACAAAAAATAATGATTGAAATCTCAGATTAATTTCTACCTGTTTCCGAACTGTCACAGTAAATCAATCTCCTTACCACAAGCTTTCGAATAAAACACATTCTCATCTTTTACTATGTAATCCAATCAGGGATTTCACGTGGTTTGAATTCCTAAAATAAACGATGCTCATATTTTGTAATGTAGGAATATCTTTATTTTTATAAATTTCTTTTATATGATATAGAAGATTCTCTTGTGTATACCAATTAGCATGAATCGAAACAAATGATTAAGTAGCAGCTAGCTACAAATAGTTGCTATATAAAATTAGACCCGAAACACCAATAATCTGATCTGATATTTTGCGTCAGTAACGCCTTAAAAATTTACTCGACTTAAAATGCATAATCGTTGCAGTATCTCGTTTAAGTTCATTGTATATGCCAAATATTTGTCCTTGTTCGTTGTATCTGACACACTTATGCCCTTCGATGTCTCATGCGTTATCACAGTAATGTGGCCGCCGGCGCGGGAATGTTGGTAATTTGCACGAAACAGCTTGTGCGTTATGGAGTTGAATACGTAAACATATATTATATTAAATGATAATAAATGTGTGTACCGTGCACATACGATCTCGTGTTATTATGCAAATGTATTTTGATAAAAATATATTTGTCCGTTTAAATTTTAGATTGTCATTGTTGGTTAGGTACTTATTTGTTTATTGCTACGTCTTAATTACGAGTAAGTGCGTTTACCGGGCGTATGTTTGGTGGATAGAAGTTAGTAGGTATTCTGTAGCATGAGCGTAAAACTTACATACGTCGAAAATATACGAAATGTGGAAAAATATTTTAACGCTCTCAAATTGAGTACAACACTAAAAAGTTTAAAGCTCGTAAAAGCATCAAATATGCGACCTCCATAACAGAGAGTATGTTTTCTGAACTCTGCACCAGACGGCCCATGGAAGATATTGTCCTATTTCAAACAACCTTGGGCTGGATTCCAATTATAACATTTATGTAACGAGAAAACGTATACAATTCATTTGGTGGTAACAAAGACGTTCCGGGACGTCCAAATAAATGACGATACTTTGTTTAAAATATATTATTTGTAACGGCAAAGTCTCAAGTGCCTTGTAAACTGAGCTGCCTTGACAGCCGTTATTTATTTCGGCCCTTATTAAATCACTTCGTTGCTTTTGGTGCCGAAAATGTATCTAATTAGCAGATATTAAATTCCCGTCAAATTTGACGTTAGAAAACAAAGCAAGCCCGAGTTATTTAATTATTATTATAACAAAGACGAAAAATCTTTGTCTAAAATTCAGGCTTATTTATCGGCGCTCGCATAATGACTGTCAGTTGACCTCTAAAATTCATTAGGAATTCTTTGAACTATAAGATTTTATTATCTATTTAATTTGTTTTGAAATATATTAGGTTTTGAAAGAATATTCGTTAATGTTCTGTAATAAAAAGAAAGAAAAAATCGAAATACCTACTTATTCATGGAATTACCATAATGTCCCTTTGCGAGTTTATTTTATAAAATTGTTGAACATTATGTAGGTAGCTTCTAAAAAATGATTAATAACAGTATCATGTCAATCTAAAAGTATAATACTTTTAGATTACAAAAGGTTTTAAAGGAGTAAAAATAGGTAAAAGGATAGATACAATATAATTGGGGAAAAACAAGTTCTACTTCGGCAGGATTGTTGCTCCTTAATTATTTGTCAACATAGCAAATTTCGAAAGTGGGCACACGATGACTTTTTTTTATTGAAATTTACATAATCGTATAATGTTAAAAATAAGATGTTATAATTAAGGTAAATAAATACTCCTGTAACTTTATCCGTTGGCACGAAACTTGGTATGAATGATAAACGGCTTACCATTGCCAAAAAGATTGGGTATTTGTTTCGAGTCGCTCTTGGCTGGGCCCCTGATGCAGTAAAATATAAAAAAAAATTGCAGAGTGACCCGATTCCGTGCTCCAGTTATGTTAGTTTTAGTGAATGTATTAACTAAATTGACTTTAACTTACGTTTAAAATTAATCAGTAAATGAAAAGATGCGAAAACTGATTTGACTAGATACAATTTTAAATGCGAAAGTTTGTTGGCACGAACGGATTTAGGTGAAATTTACCAGATATATCTTCAACATCAGAAACAGAATAACACACACCTTTTATTACCATGTTATTATTTGTATAGGACATGCCGTTGACTTAAAACTACTCACTTTACACTGTGCTACATTAGACTTCATGATTAACAGGTATAGGAGTTTCTTTAAAGTAAATCGTAAAAGGTCTAATAGTTTGACAGGGTATGATTAATCAATAACACTTACTACAAGATCGTTCGAGTTTACTTCGTGCATCTTGTCGGCAGACGTACAAGCTTTGATTTATAAATATTAAAAATAATATTCATAAACGTCAGGTGCGTTCTGTAAATAACAGAAAACGTAATTTACCATCTATAATAGTTCGTGTACGTTTCTTTAAAAATTTAGCATATTTTGACAGCAAAGTACATTTAAAAGCAATAACATAGAGGAAACACGTATTAAACATGAATACGATTGCACGTATTAGTAACTAAAGCTAAAGAATGATAAAAAAATAATAATTGATACCGTGCTTTGTGCATACGTTTTTGAATAGGTGGAAATAAACAAAAAATACATTCAAGCTTCATGTCGGCACATAAAATGCACAAAAATAAGCATATTTTACGATGGATGTACCTTTTATGTTTATGATTTACATAAATTAATTTTAAACCATTTTATTTCCAAGCAAAATTGAAAGTAGTTTATAACCTACTCTATTATTCAGATTTTAATAGCAAAAGGTATTTATCGAATCAAAGGTTATACATTTCCAATTGTCATAACTTTGCGACATTTGGGGTGATTATTATTTTAGCAAAAATAATTGTGAATAAGTATTTTTCGTTTATAAATTAATTTAGTTATGTTTAATGAAAGATTGGCGTGTTGGTTCGCAATTAATATAATGATAATAGTATTTAATTATTCGAGTGTCACCTCTTTTGTTATTATCTTTTTAAGTTTTGACAGTTGCCTAAGTGTTTGTTAATTTAAATTTTCAATCAGAAATGTTAAAGTTTTTTTTTAAACCAAGCACATTCCAATTGCAAGGAATTTTTTAAAATTATTTTTTAAATGTTATTTATATGATTT
Organism: Junonia grisea; assembly: GCA_018235645.1. Classification (NCBI taxonomy): domain Eukaryota; kingdom Metazoa; phylum Arthropoda; class Insecta; order Lepidoptera; family Nymphalidae; genus Junonia; species Junonia grisea. Next base: position 5,598 of record DVXP01002044.1, on the reverse strand, counting down.
ATTTCTTTCGACAACCTAAGATTATTAGAAGATTTTATTTTAATAAGTAATACGCATTTTGCATTGTAATAAGCATTTTGTGCTGATACCTTGTAAACCATTCCTTTTAAGTGAAACACCAAAAGCTGGAAATAAGTAAAGGTTAAGAATAAAAGAGCATTTAATATATCGAGGGCTTACGATAAAACCGATAGAAACAAAAAGTTTATATGACCCATCTCGGGAACTTTTACGGCCAGGAAGAAAGGTGTTAACTATAGAGGGTGTACCAGAAAGTGTGGATCAAATCGAACAGGGGTGAAGTAGAGGTCATTTGCCATCTTCTGACCCCAACTTTGAAAGTTTACAACTTTTCATATAAAACAGAAAAATCTGCCTATTTGTTATTGTATTTATTGATACACGTTCGCTAACCAAAAAATAGCAGTACTCAAAGATAGACAAGCTATTTGCTAAGGTTTCTAAAAAAAATTAAGCCTATAATCGTCTTAATTTTTTTTTTTAATTAACATTTTTGTGGAATTCTTGCAAGATTTTGAAAAAATACTAAAATCGATATAACTTTTAAAGTACAAAAAATGGGATTACAACTTTTGGGGTCAGAAGATGGCAAATGACCTCCCCTTATCCTGCTTCATTTGATCCACACTTTCTGGGACACCTGTATACCCGTAACACTTAGATATAATCCCCTTTAAAGGAAATAGAGATATTACTCTTAGTTATCCTTAAATTTTATTTTTATTACAAAAGGTTCACGATAATTAAATGTATTGAGCATTGTCAAAGTGTTAGTGATAAGCTTTTTCTTGAGATTTTTTTCCTTAACCCGGCGACCGCGTTGTCATCTTATATATAAAATTCTCGTGTCACAATGTTAGTCTCCATATTCCTCCGAAACGGCTTGACCGATTCCTCTAAAATTTGGTTAGCATATTGGGTAGGTCTGAGAATCGGCTAACATCTATTTTTCACACCCCTAAATAATAAGGGTGGTTCACCCTTCAATTTTTTTTTTATTTTTTTTTATGGCAAAACAACGGTCAGCAACGGTCAGCCGGGTCAGCTAGTAATATGTAACAACGACTGTATGGTTGGATCTAAAAGACCCGTATTCTTCAATATTAAAAAAGAATTGAAGTGCACTAAAATACTTAATTTTAATTTAATTTAATAGGTACACTAAGTATTAATTAAATATTTTTATATTTTTTTTAATAATACCCTATATTTTGTAATCATGGTTTTAATTATTACATTATGAAATTATCTAAGAGTATGAATTTAATTTTGAGATTGGTGTTAATAATGTAGAATCAAATATTACATTCATTAAAAAATTATCAGATCCCAATTTTAGAAATTATTATTGAATTATAACGATTAATTATCGTGATAAATATGAATAGATACTTTAATCGTAATTTTTTTTTGTCGGCAAAAGCCATGATCGGCCAATCTCTAATTATAATAGAAGATAATTATGCATCGTTTTGCTCATCTTAAATTTCCATACGTACCTACTCGTACTTGATTGGTTCCTGGTTTATTGGTCCATGCTTTTGTGAGTCATTTCGTGTATCATGTTTTTGCTTAGATTATTAAAATAGGTACTTATAAACTATACCTATACCTATAATATAATTATTATAATATGTATATTTAATTTTACATAGACCTTCATAAATTTTGTCAAATGAAATTTATTTAAATTATAATTACACTTTGAATTTTACTTTCACAATATAGATTGTACAGTCGATCCCATCTAATTACATGTTATGTTTATTTTTATTAAAATTTTGATAAAAATTTTTCGATAGTATTTTTCATTTCAGGTAATTTCCCTCCAGTACGAAAATTAGACGGGTTTCACACATGTGAGTATTTTTTTTATTTTTTATTTTTGTTGTTTAGTTTTATGTTTTTTTTTTGTACGTTGTCTACCAATACAACTATAAAGCATTTTATTTACGTGGCAGATGTTATTTTATTACTGTAATCGGGTCCCAAGCCATAAAATGATGAAAAATCTTTTAATTTTTTTGAGCTTGACTCAGTAAAAAAACATAATACCAATTAGGTAATACAAAATAGAATATAAGAATACAAACATTTACAATTTCCCCTATTTTTTTAAATGTTCGAAACGCTTCATTGCGCGTTTGTGAAAGCAAAATCTTAAGGAAAACCTCAAGAATTATTAGGCGTTTTGCAATTTATGTTATTGAAACCATTAACGTCATTTCAACGGCTATAAATGAAAATAAGGTATTATTTGCGGTATCGACGAAATTTATAAAAATAACTTTCCTTATAAATAAGCGGGTAATATCTAATTTTTATAATAAATACCTACGTATAAAGTCATAGTATTTGACTATGGAAGTCAATAGAGCTCTCGAGCTCTCTAAAGTAGACTTCGCATTAACAAGCTATTTCTCGGGATTTATTACAATAGTTTTGATTACAACAGCTGCTATCTGCAGCGTGTACGCGTCGAACACAAGTTCGAGTCGGCAGCAGGAAAGCGGGATATGTTTATAGTGCAGTTGCATAGTGGTGTTGTGTTTTTAAGCTGTTTATCAGTTTCGGGTTGTGCGTGTGTGGAACTGTGTAGTGTGGAGTCGTGGGCAAGATCTCGGTTGCGCGCGGCCGGTGTGTGCGCGCGTGACTCTGTGTGGGTGTTCCTCAGTGACGCGAGGTGCGGAGCGGTCGGAGGCGCCAGTCGAGTTCGGAGCGTTGCGGGGCTGCCGCGCTGACGACGCGTTGAGCCCTGTTTCACGATCACAACTTTGTGTACTGGAAACTTTTAAACGCAATTTTCGCAAGGATTCGATGTCCGCGCACAATTAATTGCCGTTCTAGTCGTGTCCCGTACCCGTCGCCCGAACGTTTCTGCATGCACTGTCGCGCGAGTTTCAGAATCCGTCGGTCTATTTTTGAATATTCACTAAACGCTTCACTGCGAAGTTTTCGAAACGCAGCCCGCTAGCCGGGTTAACGGCCGCCGTGTGCAGCGCCTGCACCACATCTCTTGTGTTTTTGTTGACGAATAACATTTGTGTTGTTAAATTCATCTGTGGAATACGTGACACGTTATCTGTAAGTATGACCCCGGTCGATTTACGATACTAGCTGTATAAACTTGTTGTGTACGAGTCCGAATGATCACCTGTTGATTATCCCATACTAAAAGTTTATTACAAAACATTTACTTGTAAAAGTATTAACGTGTTTCAAAGTTATATCGATGACTATCGCATGCATGTGAGCGCGAGAACATAATGTTACGTGCGTTCATGTATTCGTATTTATGTATGTGGTTGTGTATAAATGATTGTAGGTACGTTATTCTGTGTTCTATTGTAAATTTATTATATACGCATGTATTTTATAACTTATGGCGTAAAATACAGTCGTAATTTCATTGCTATTCGGTTAAAGTATTAGATGTAGTGGTAGGGCAAACAAATCTGTTCAGAAAATTTTAATATTATTAATGAAATCATGAGCAAAATTGTAAAAAAAAAAGTATTAAATACAGCTAATAAGTATACAAGGTTATAATTTTTTGCCACACTTAATTTTTTTTGTGGATATACCCGCGAATTTTTACTTTTCATTGTACATCAGTTAACCGATTTGAAAACAGTAACACTCTTTGTTTGTCTCGTATTTTCAAAACCTCATAATATGAATAAAGTACTTATATTAGCAAAACAATTTTCTGATTGTTTTTATGATAAAAACAATAATAAACATAATCGTGGTTAGGTATGTTCTAGAATATAAAAATGTATATAGATATGATTATTATGTAGAGACTTAAATATGCGTATTATTATTTTGTTTATACCTACTCGCTAATAAGTGAGTTCATTAAAAACATCTTGAATATCGCGTTTAATGTTGTAAGTTTATGATTGTGATTGTTTTTATTAAATACCTTCAGTGGAATACTTTTTTTTAAAGATATTATTTTTAGTGTTAAACGCATTTCTTAAAGAATAGAGTGGAATAAATTTTAAAAATATTTTGCTTACTGTTCGTACACTTTTTAACCGCAACCATAATGTTACCTACCCACATAGCAAATTATTATTGTACCCACCTATATAACTAAAATGTTTTCTATAAAATATATGTGATAGATTTACAATAACTTCACGAATACATTAAAATAATTGGTCAAGTGCGTGTCGAGCCACACGCATGAAGGGTTCCGTACCAGACAGACAGACGGACATGGCGAAACTATAAGGGTTCCGTTTTGACTACGGAACCCTAAAAATGTACGAGGAGCTAATAGCTCAGTGGACAGAATATATGTATAATTGCAGATTCAATTCCGACTAGCGTCGTATTAGTTAAGGCTTAATCAATAAATTCATAAGTTTTATTCGATTCATGGTTTTTCTTATACCGCAGAATTAGGTGACATTTTTTGAAATACCGCGGAGAGGTGCCTTTATCTTTCTAAGTAGCTTTTGAAATAAATCTTACGTTACCTGTAAAGGAAGAATTTGCATTTGTCAGATAAAAAAATCTAAGAAATAAATCCGCTAGAGAAAATTCCCAATTCGCAATAGGATAGCGTGATGGAGGATTAAGCTTTGTACTCTTTTACCCAATACACGGTAGGCCTGGAATATTTATAAACAGGCCCTTTTGTCACTTATTTTTTGATGGCACGCTAATTCTCGAAAGTTGGAGGTATGTCTAAAACTTTTTATACATTCTTTCCTTGCCCTTATTTTTGAGGAAAAGGTAATAATTGGTTTTGTTAATGTATAGGAAATTATATGGAAATTATATGGAAATTAGATAGTAATATGATGTTTTTAGTAATTTAAATAACATTTCAACTAAATAATAATACATAAAATCACTGGAATTATAAAAATGCGAACGAAAAAAATCAGTAAACATGTAGGTAGGTACCATACAAGTGAATTTTTATTTCGAAATAATTAATTCGCTACAAAGTTTACATTCTTTCTTTAGTGTGGGCGGGCAAGGATACTATAATTGTATTTCCTTTATACCAGTGCGAGTATTCGTTTATACGAGCAAATTAAATTCCTCAGCTGATTACATAATAATATAAAATGTAAGTAATTAATCTTTTGAATTTAACAGTTTCTTGTGTTTCTTATACGTGGGTATATTTTATGTTACTCATCTAACCGTGACGTAAAATTATTGTAATAACTAGTTTGCAAATAAGTTTAGTTTTTTTGTTACTAATTTAGAAAAATACAATTAGTTGCTAAAACTAGAAACTGTTACGGTAAAAATAGGTCTTATTATACCTACCCACACAATTAATTATTTATTAAGTATTTGTTGATTTGCATCATAACATTTTAAGCAACGCAAATTTAAACAATGAGTACCATGTAAATAAGGAAAATTTTAAGCATAAGGAAATTGAATAATAATAAAGAATTCACCGTTAGTTTGAAAAAAAAAGTGTATACATTTTGTATGTAGTAATTCATGTAAGACCGTCCCGGTGGCGCACGGCCAAGCCACGGTCAGACATGAATTACTTTATACAAAAGTACATCCACAATATTTGAACGTGCCCGCGGC
>DVXP01002043.1:0-13528 GCA_018235645.1 Junonia grisea | reverse complement strand
CTCTCAATTTGCATGTTATGTTTATAGAGAAAAAAATGCATATAGTATCTCTTATTTATGACTATTTTTATGGAATTGTTCTATATAGTGTACAAATACCTGGCCCAAAATGGAACATCTCCTTTTATCTCATTGCTAATAGAAAAAAAAGGTCATTGAACCTAAATCATTACATCACATCACAACATCGCACCTTATAATAGCGATAATTTTGTTTATCACGTCGCGTCGGTCTATTTTCCCTTTTAGTTAGTATATTTCATTTTTGTTCGTAATATATCCATGGCCAGACAGAATTTGTAAAAATTATATTTATCCCAAAGATAAATGAATATGACTCGAGTGCGCCGAATATTACTTAAAATAAAAATTGCTCTGTCATAATGGCGTGAAAGTATTTAATGGAAATGAGTCCGAGTCTTTGTTCCGGGATAATTATGCAACAACAGGTTCCCGAAAACAGTAAGTACCCACTTAAAAATATTCCTCAGCCGCCTCGATGTAATAATATTTTGTCAAATATTCTTACGTTGCGTAAAGAATAATAAAATTTGTAGAGGTACTAACAATGTCTTGGCCGTCTAATACCTATGTACATACTATGAGAGCTTGATTGAAATATTATTAATGTATACGCAACCCATTATTTATATATATATTTTTTATAATTCTAGGAAACAACACACTATTGTTTGCAAATACGCCTAATTGCCTTTTATATCCTTTGAAGCCCACAATACTCCGATTTTAAAATAACATGGTACATTAATTTTAAAACAATATTCATCGTGAATAATGCAGGCATTTAATATAATAATCCACAAGGTTAATCTATCTTTCATTTGAAATTGATTGATTAAATCTGTGATTTTCAAATGATAAACACGAATAAGTCATCACAAGCGTTAGCCAATCATTGTTATCGAACAGCGATTATATTATTTCAAATCATCATTATGTACCTAGTATTTATCCCGGACCTAAATCTATTTTAATTTGTTTTGACAGGTTACTTATTTTTACACCGAGTAATTGCCTCCGCAAAGCAAAGGAGAAGCCAGTAATAATTTAGTCTAATATATTTTTTTGTAATCAGACCATCAACTTCACTTAAATTACAAAACTTATGGAAACCTCTCTTTCTTTTCTTTTAGATGGTAAACAATAAAAACAAGACATTAGTTTTGGCAATGTTCATGTCAATCATCATGTTAAATTCTTGCTTTTTCCCATAAAGATTTATTAAATCATTTACAATAAAAAATAATATTCTAATACTAACTGTGAAATTTAATATTTTTTAGGCATTTATTTTATCAATAGATTATACCAAAAGGCGATCCGTATTATCACATTCAATACGCCCAATTCGGATGCAAATGCGCAAAAGCCGTTTGCCCAGTCCATCTTGAAGCTGAAGAGGATTATGGAGATCGAATCCTATTGTGCGTGCTACATGGGATGTGTCCGGATTCTCATGCTCGACTTAAAATAATCACGAAGTTACATAAGAAATCCATTAAAATTATGAATATTGAATTTATTATGAAATCGTAATGAAAGTGTTGCTCAACAATAGAATTATACAGCAAAAAGAAATAATTAAAATAATATCCACAGTTTTTATTTATAATATCCATAATTAGTCTAGATACAGTAGTCCTTATAGAAAACAACAAAGCCATACACTTTGACTAAGATGTAATGCTCATAAAGTTAGGCTTTGTAAAGACACCCTAAGTATAGAGTTAGAAGCTTGGCTCTAAATGAGATCTGATAACGTTTTGGCAATACGAGTCATATGGTCTCGTCTTGGCGACATTTTACTAGAAAAATCTGAATTGCTTATATAACTTTATATTATTTCAATACATTATTTTTTATTATAATAGATAATAATAAAAATAAAACCCTAATCCTGGCATCCAAATTGCGGAAATCTCATGCAGACTTCTTAGTTTAAAAGGTTAGAGGATAAAGTACAACATTTGTAAATTTTTGTTGTTTTATATGTACCAATATTTAATCACATACCAAATTTTATCTGTCCAGTAAATGACACAATTAGGATTAAAATGTTAACCATCTGCTTTTAACAATACGTCGCAAATTTGGGTTTAGATTATATTGTAGAAACAAAAATAAGGATTTAAAAAGTGTTCATGCATTTCGAGAAAAGATACGCTTGCGTTTTGTTGGGCTCATCTTTGCGTGTGCTCTACCGTGCCCCCAAATACTACGCCGCCGACAATTTCAGAGTCGATAAGACAAAAGAGACGAATTCAAATATGTCTAAATGATTATGCTACTAATTTTAACAATAGAATATCTCCAGTTACTAGAGGTAAAACCGGTCTTTGATTAGTATACTTCAATTTATTAACTAACAGCTAATTTATTTTCAATAAGTATAAAACAGGGGAATAATCAACACACAGGTATGTTCCGTAACATACGTCCAATAAAAAAAATCAGCAGAATCGCGAAATTTTTCTCGTTTGAAAACAGTTAATTAGTTTGTAAGTAGCTGAGTACGACATTTCAAAGATGAAGTGCGCTTACATGTGGAGGTCTTTTAGCCGCGTAGCGCAATTTAGTAACAAGTGCTTTAAAATGTTTTTCAGTTTTTAATATTTCATATTTAACTTAAAATCAAGTAACACATTTTTTTCTCTCCGTCTAAAGATTGCCCGGAAGAATTTTATTTTAGAATACCTTTGATGCAGCTAACGTGATTTTGATTCTACAATTTCAGAAATCTTTTTATATTGAACTGTGTTTATTATTCTAATTTTAACCAAATAAACTTCTGATTCTAGACAATTTATTTAATAACACTGAAATGTTATCAATAATAAATATAAATTGAGTCAACCATTATGTTACTTACCTTCTTGAAAAGGATATATTTAAAAGAATATTCATTTTCACGTAATGAATTAATATAAGGAACAAACAAAAGTTACTGATTGTTAAAATAAAAACATTACAGGCACGCTTATCAATACATGTCAATTATTTATTAAGGCTTCCTTTGACCAATTTAAAAGTATTAAATATCAAGGTGACGTTAACGATTTAAATTTTACAATTATTTTCAACAGCATGTACCTTATATTACTTTACATCAACTTGACCAGCTTTAGGTTTACTTTTCTGGGCTCATATTTACCTAAAATCCGCATAATAACAGCTAATTATAGACTACTTGGCAGGTGACCTTTATTATTGGGGTTAGGGCAAAGGGGCTCGGCGAGGAACGCGTTAGACTAGAATAATTAAATACCTCACCACTTTAACGATAATGTTACCACTCTGTAAAATTATAATTATGCGATATTATAATTGTGATACGCATTGTTAATTATACAATATCACATCACGTTTTAAGTGAATTATGTTCTGGCGCGTATTAAAAGATATTATGTGTACAACTGAGTTCGCATCGCTAAAAGGATAATACTAGGTCTAACATTACTATTATGTAGTCTATGTTCCACTGTAGTTGCTCAAATGAACTCTACTATTTTATAACTTATGTTATATTATCCTTAGAAATTAAACAAAATTTATAAATATATAGGTACTAAAGAATCCTTGTCACGAAAACTTTTATAAAAAGATTTGAGATACTTATTTTTTTTTTTCTAAAAATACATGAGCGCAGGCTAATACATCAATTATTACCTACAGAATATAATCATAATACAGACTCTTTCTGCAGCTTCGTTTACGCACATTTCGTATACAAACCTCGTTTTACCACTTCAGAGACTTAATTCGGAAAATTTTAAAACCCACCCTTTCAATTGAAAGCCTGACTTTCGCTTCGAATTAGATACGTTGCCAAGTAATCAAGCAGTATTTTATCGGGGATAGGCTTAAATTAGATAAATAGACGTAGGTCAGGTTAAATTGCCCCATTTGTAGAAGAATAGCAATCCTGGGGCATAGCTCACAGTTAAAAGCTAACATTAATCAGCATCTGATCGACAAATAGTGTGCATTGCGAACGTTAATACGGTTGTTCTGTTTTAAGCATTATTTCTATTTCAATTTACCATTTATGCAAATATAAGCAGTAAAAAGACAAAGACAAGAAAAAAATTAGTATATAATTTTAGCAGTCTGTCAATCAATCAATAAGTCAATTTCTGATAGGTATTCAAGTATGCTCGAGAGAGCGAGCCACGTGACCATACAAGCAGTAATCCTTTGAAACATTAAACTTCCAGTTTAATACAAGTCGAACAATGCGAAACCTCTGGCTTGCTAGTAACAATGGTTAAGTTAAAATCCAACTCAGTTTTATGTTTTACCATAGAGGCTCGGCTGTGTGGCATTATGTGGGTGATTTTAATTAAACCTTTGTTAGTCGATGCGAAAATAGCATTTTAATAATTACACTATTTGATTACTAATACTCGTATGTTATGACTTCAAACATGGTAATGTTAATGTACAAAGAGAATTAATCAATATTATTATAATCAGTCTACTGAGCAACCCACATGAAACTAGTTAAATCAAAGCATAATGGGTCTTTGAGCAGCCCAAAGGCTCTGTGCATAATCAACATAGCTCGGGCTATTCTTACTCTAGGCACTTTACGGACTTACTGTACACTTAGACAAACTCACATACATTGTAGGTATAATTCTAATAATAATAATTAGCACAAATAATATTCATATAGAATTTATTCAAACAAGGCAAGTAGATAGCATTTAATTCGATAAGTTAATGTATATTATATTTGCATATAATTTTAATACATTTTATATTTATTTAAAAACCTATGACTTTTAAAACTAGTTCAACAAACATAATTGTATCGATTTATTCGTTTTGTAAAACTGTGTAACATGTAATTAAATTCTATTGCTGTTTGTTTAAGCCTTATTTCTTTTTTGCTTTTCCACATTCCGTTTTCATATGTTTTTCGGTATAGAGCAAATGAAATAATTTTAATTCGGTTAATACTTAACTTAAATGTCTTGAAATGCGTTTCCCTTTTAGTTACCTACTGCAAACTTCTATCGAGAAGTTCTGCTATATTATATCAATATATTATATTATATTAATTTTGATCAAATACTGACACTACTCATGATACATAACTTATGTATAAAATAATGTATCACGTACCATACTAGGTATCTGCTCAAATCTAATACTCTTCTCCTTTGTACAAGCCAGTGATACATACATTTTCGAAATTCAACGTTGTATTAATTCAGGCTTTTAGTTCACATAACAAAGGTTTCGACAAAAGCAGACTTATCCACAGAATTTGAACGATTTTAGATAGTTTGATGTATTCGAGCTAAAGACGGATTAAGCGCGCCTGCATGCGAGGGTCTTTGAACTTCGGACCGCAGAATAAGCTATCAGCTTAATAATGAACATTATCGTTGGCACTGCGATATTTTGTGACAAAAAATAAACGTAGAAGACTTAAAATTGTCCAACAGGCAATGATTAATGACACTGTTTGCTTATTTCGTATGGCAAGTGCCACTAGCGGAAGCAGTCTGCAACCATAATGTGCATCATAAATTCGAGCGTGAACCTTGCGGTCGTTTGTGTTACGTTTTTAAATAACTTTAAAAATTATTCTCATCCTCTGTTATATAAAACGACATTGCTGTTCTCGTAAGAACGAAAATAGAACTGAAAATTTATATATATTGTCCCATAGGTATATTTATTTGTCATTCGTGACTGAATTCAAATTAGATGTATTGGTTTTTTTACTCTCTGTGACTCGTGGCTTCTATCTTAAAAGCTGCGCAGAAGAGTCTTAATGTCATCTTTTATAAGTATATTAATACACCAAAACCAATAAAACCATACAGCTAAAATAACCCAATAATTGAAATAATTCATTATTTTAGTATATTTCTATAAATCATTTCTACTGTTATATATTTTATGTATTATATTTAAATAGAAAATGATTAATAGTTCAAATAATTAGCTATCATAAAAGCAAATGTTAACCTATTGTATTTCGATAATAATTTAGTTCATCTATTTCAAATTGCATCCGATTTATGTTATCCAATGGTTACATGTGAAACGTAACCAATATAAAATTTTCATTTCTTGCAACAAAAATACATTTATTTCAATACGAGTGGAATTTTAGCGTTTATTGAAATCGCTCCACCTGAACTGGGACCGCAAATGGCCGTCATAAACATTACTCCCGAAACATAAAGGGCTAAACAAAAAAAAATTAGATTTTTGCTCCGAACGTAATCCTAGCTAACCCGAGGCAATTTATTAAAACTTCTTATTTAATCTCACAAGTTATAATTTTTGCGGGAAGTCCACGTAAACTGGATGATAAAGGAAACAAAACAGCGGAAAGCTTTTTCATACTATTATCAAAAGCCATTATCTTTTGACCTGTAAAGTGGAATTATATTTTGTTTCTCTTTATAAGAAATAAATAAGTTAAGAAAAGCGGAAACACAATTTAAAAGTTACTTCGAGTGGGCTCCAGTCCTCGTCCGGCTTACGACATTAAACAATCGCTTGCTCCATTTTTTATTTAATCAATGAACTATTTAGCTACCAACTGTACAAAAGTATTTATTTACAAATAATAAAATCAATTTTATTTACATGCATGGATATTATAATATTATAATGTAAAAAATGTTTATTTATTCACACCATGTTTGTTTATTTGAGTGAAATAGGGGCGGATAATGCAATAAGTACCCACACAATAAAACCAAATACCTTTTGTTATATTACAACATGTTTTTCATATTACAATTTTCATAACAAGCCCATATAATATAAAGTTTATCGTGGAATCTTCAACTTTTACGATATTACATTCTAGGGGCAAAAAAATTGTTTTGTTGAATCTCTTTAATCGTAAATAATAAATGGGAGGTGAAACTTTGTACCGCCAACCTGTTTATACCGGGCTTTCGTACCAACATATTACGAGCTTCATAATAACAAGACTCAAATCACGGCTGTAAACTTGGAAGGTAGATGCGTGTAATTTATCACATCTCAACTTTATGAAAACAAAGACAAAACATCATAATAAAATGCGATTTATATGATTATTTTTTTTCCATGCGTGATACAATAATATGAGTATTGTAAAGTAAAATTGTACAGTAAAGGTAACCAATTAATAACAGTTTCTAAGTTGTGTTGACCGAAACTTTATTGGTGATTTGTTTTTAACTGTATGTAAGCATTAGTAGCGATCTTTGAATATCATTATCTTTGCTATTACTTACGTTTTCAAGACGTGTGCTTACAAAATACCGTTTTAAGAAGACGTAACATGGTAAGATTGTTTGACAACCACGATATGACGTCGTCCGTTTTGGGCACGTTACGTATCGTGACATAGAGAATACGGGCCCAGGAACGGTAAGTTCACATACACCAAAATTAAAATTTATAAAATTAAAAAATAACGAGTAAAAATTCTATATGGCGTCGTGTTTATCCTAGAAGGCATAGTTCGAAGATTTCCCCTGCGTCTAAAAAATGTTATGAAAAATATATTTTAATAAATTATAGTGCGCCGAGCCCTCGCAGCGCCTGTGTCTTACTCATCCAACTAAAAACTCATTGCATCTACTGTACCCATCCTGTTTCCATATAGGTACATACATAAAAAAAAATCTAGAAGGAGCTATCAAATTTCTCACAATAGAATAATAAGTATCTTTTATATTATCAACGTAATATCTTTTTATTATTTTGTAACACATTTATGTAACCTTACTTAAATGTATTTTTCTGATAAATCATACAAACAAATTTTTTTCACTTTTAAAAACGTAACTGCAGTGTAATAATAACGAGCGTAATGCGTAGTCTTCTTAATAAAAATCAAAATATGAAATTAATAGCTATATAAAAAAATAGGTTCTAATTTAAAATTTCAAGTTTTTTTTATCAAAATTTGAAAGTAAGTAGAAACGGAGTGCGGTGGCGTAGGTATTTGTATTTACAATAATTCTTTGAAGTTTAAACCTCCCGATTTAATACAGGACGAACAATGCTTCGACCTCGGCTTCGATGTAACAATAGCAAAGTTTCCTTACGAGACCGAGTTTTATATCTGCACCTTTGTTATTCTGTGAGGAGATTGTGAGGCAGGAGTATAAGGGAATCCATTCTAGTTAGATATCGCAGCTAATTGCAATACGAGGGGAGGAACGTGCGAAATAAGCGTAAATAAGGGCGCGAGGCGGACAGCTTTACTGTTCCTTTCTATACAGAATTAGAACTATATCTGCTTTAATTGAAAATGAAGCTATTTTTATTTTTAACAGAAAACAGTTCCCACTTTAGCTATGTTTTACGAGTCTCGGTAAAATTACTCACGTTTTCTTTTGTGGTATTTAGCAAATAAAAAGCATGAAGATGTTTTAACTTCTTTTTATTCTTATTGTTTCCACATTTCATTATTCCAAGCCTGTAAGCCCTACGCAGGGTCTTAACAAAGAGCAATTAACGTCTGACTCTCTGAGAATAAGTCTGACGGTATTTCAATTGGAATAATTTCCATAAAAAACTTACAGATCATTTTATCAAGGTTATATAAACAAGTACCGAATGGATAACTACTAAAAATAATCGCTATAATGCTTTGTCGTCAGCCTACGACGACGACGAATGCTTTACTGCAAAATATAAAAAAGTAATTATTCTTCCGGACCAAATGCTTTTACGTGTTTTTACAGGCACAGGATGAAAACTCACAATAATAAAAAACAGCAAAGATATGTTAGGCCATTCCTATTTGAATTTTAATGTTAGGCCATTATAGGAAAAAAACAAGTTTGCAATTCAAACAATGGTTTAGATTTATTAGAGATAAAAAAAAAATCGTTCTAAACTTGAAAACCTACACCGCAAATTATGTACAAAAATTTATCGTCAGTATCAAAAAATATAATACAGCTACAGACAGTGTGTTATGAAAATTCGATAGTAGGAACGAAAATACACGATAGAAATATTGAATATTCCGAAAAATATCAGATCACCTGTGAACAAGGTCGTGGTTTAGTTTGTTATTTTAATTTTATCATTTTAAATACTCCATGTATTTATTTTTTTGGTGTATCTGAAACAAAATGACAGTAAATATTTAATTTTATATTATCTGCTATAACTCTACTAACTAACTGTTTTGAGATGTAAAGATCTTTCATACCTCGACTAACATTTTTAGCTCTAAGTAACCTAACTTTCCTTTATAATATACTTTTATTTTCCTGCAAGAACAACAAAAAATGTGAAAAGTTTTCACTATAAAATTAGTTTTTTTTTTAATTTTTTTATGAAAAACTTTTGTTTTTAGCCTTAACGAATTCCTAAGCCATTGTTTAGCTCCGGTCGTGTGTGGGTGATGTTGCAACGGATGTTGCATCTCCTTTTTCGTGATAACGGCTACCGAAGGGATTTTTATTGAGTACAATCTCACATTACCCGATCTCCCCTCAGGGTCGGGTATCTATGAAGATTGAAGGAGATATCTATGAAGATTTGCCCTGCGTCAAAAAAATAAACCATTGTTCAGCGGTGCACAAACTGACAACTTTACATCTAAGAACACAATTGCCAGATGCACTGCTATGTCGCCAAGAAAAAAGAATCTTCGTTTGTGCAAAGCCTTAAAGTGTATCATTTTCTTATACTGTACGTCTCGAGTGGATACTGCAATCTGCAGATAACGTCAAGTTTCTATTCAGATTAAAATTAACTACTGTACACCGAAGGTAAACGGTAAGCTTGCAAGTGAATTAATTAAATACCAACAATATGCAATATGACTAAAACTGCATTAATAATTAATTCATTAGTCTTAAGGCGTATCAAGAATCCTATACACACATAGGAACATTGTGAAACAGAATGAAAATTTAATATAAAATCGCCTGTTCATTCATAACATTCTTTTTTTATTTATATAAGAAATAAGTAATTGATAGCACCCATATCAAAGCCTTAAAAGAAGATTTTACTTTTAAAATGAAACCTCACAGTAATTCCATTTTAGATTTCATTTCGTAGTTGCCTAAAATGATCTATAATGTTTTAGTTTATTAGTATAGTGTATCAAATTTACATCAACGCAGTTCCAAGCAACATAGCTCATTAGATTGGCAGAAAATAATTTTCTAACTAAACATAATATATTTAATCACTATAACCTAATCCTAATAAACTAAATTTTAAGTTGATTGAAATTACATGAAATGGTGATGTGTAATTTTCAAGGATAAAAAAGTCTTATCTAGTAAAGAGCTTAGCACGCCGCAAACATTCACGAGTCACCAGAAAACCAAAGAGAAAGTTCGCACTAGCAACAACTTACACTGACGCCTAAACTGCACTATCTAAGGATTGTCTCCTGAAATATTCATAACTTCACGCTCAGCTCTCTCTCTCAGAGAACGAATATGCTTACAGAGGACTAGATCCGACCATGTTACAGAGATACAATGTTGTATGGAGTGTACACTGTGAATTCTATACAGTAAGACTTAAGCCTTAAACCATTCAACAAGTTGCGTCAAAGCAACAAAGTGAAGTATGAGGATATAGGCAATAATATAATTAGTATATAAATATCGGTTAATGTTAATTTTTGGTTCAATAAAACACAAAACCCCAAAAAATTAAACACGGCTATAATTTATACAAAGCAATTGTCAATTTACCGTGGTCAATTGTGGTCATTTGTAATTGTTTCGCGTAAAACAGCCCACTAACAATCAACTAAAAAGGTATTTATATGTGCTGGCCAAAAATTTCATTGACCCTTTCACAGGGCCTACATCCACTATGATTAGATAGCTGTAATCGT
Organism: Junonia grisea; assembly: GCA_018235645.1. Taxonomy (NCBI): domain Eukaryota; kingdom Metazoa; phylum Arthropoda; class Insecta; order Lepidoptera; family Nymphalidae; genus Junonia; species Junonia grisea. The sequence goes on along the minus strand of DVXP01002043.1, from coordinate 2,661 downwards.
CCTGGGCCCGTATTCTCTATGTCACGATACGTAACGTGCCCAAAATGGATAACTTACCATGGCACGTTACGTCTTCTTAAAACAGTATTTTGTAAGCTCACGTCTTGAAAACGTAAGGAATAGCATACGAGTAGATAATGATAATCTTGTCTTTTTGGAGATGACACGACCCGTTTCTATTAACAATCTTTCAAAAAGGGTTACCAGTTTATTTTTTATTATTTTCTTAATTACTTATTTGACAGGATGGAACGCACCACGTAACGTGACATTTCAATTACACAATATCATAGAAAATACGGTTTTAAGACAATAACGTGTTTCGACATAGAAATACGTTTTGATTTTGGCTTCTGAGAATAAGAGCCCTGGATGTAACAGATTAGAAAATACAATACAATACAAATTCCTTGATTAAACTATGTATATATTTTAACAACGAAATAAACGCTTCCCTTATTTTTTTTTTCTCTTTTCAGGGTTTCGTAGTCTAAACGGAACCCTTATAGTTTCGCCATATGCGTCTGTCTGTCTGCCCGCGGCTTTGCTTCGAGGTCCTTGACACTAGAAAGCTGTAATTCGGCATAAGTATACATATAAATTACGCCGCGAAAGTCGTACAATAACATTTATAAAAATAAGTTTTTTAGGTTAAAGTGACACTATTTTTTTTCCTTTTTTTATAGTGTGGGGTATCGTTGATCGTTTAAAAATAGTACAGGTGTGGGAAAACCAATTTTCTCGAACGAGGAACTGTTTCTGAAATGTAATGATTTAAAGTGAGTGACATTTTTCTTAGGGTCAAGTGTCGACCCACTAAACTGCTGCTTCTAAAATTGTGAAAAAATTCATGATTGTTGTAAATATAGTGAATTTAAAAGAAAAATTGTCACGGCTAAGTAGGCTTGCATAGTTATCGAGATATATTCGATCAAAATAAAAAGTAATTTTTGCCCTAATTTCATTAAAAATTGTTACGATTAATATGTTGGTTGTCAAGAATTACGTATATTACTTATAAAGATTAAATTAATAGATGTATATAATGATGAAATCTACGGAACCCTTCATCCGCGTGGATCGAAACGCACTTGGCCAATTATTTAATTCCTTGTTTTACAGCTTGCTTCGTGAATCGTAATATTATAATCTATATATATAAAAGAAAGTCGTGTTAGTTACACCACTTATAACTCAAGAACGGCTGAACCGATTTAGCTGAAAATTGGCAGGGAGGTAGTTTAGAGCCAGGAGAAGGAAAAAAAGGACAAAAATCTGCTTATTTATTGCCATTAATGCGGAACAAAGTTAGCCGGGTCAGATAGTATAATATAAAATTAATTGTTACACCTACTTTTACCTTAAAACGAAAATAAGATATATATTTAAATTTTTCCAATGTTAGCGGAGCCCTGCTCCTAAGCGAAATGTACGCAGTATGGAATCAATTTATATTGGTTTTTTGTAAAAAAAAAAATCATAATTCAGTTTTTTAATGTTTATTGTGCTACTATAACTATCATCATGCCAAATTTCAAGTTTCTAAGACTAACAAAAAAATACAATTCCCGTTTATTCACTATCCCTTGGGAATCCCGAAATATCCTAAAAACAGTTTTTAGTTGTTGTTATAACCTACTTCTATGATAAATTTGAAACCGCTTATAATTATAATTACGGAGATAGAGCTACTTTGGTTCGAAAATATAAATCCCATTTATTCCCTATCCCGTGGGAATTTTGAAAAATCCCCTCTTAGTTCATCTCTAGGGTACTCAAGGTATACGTGTGCCAAATTTCAAGTCTCTAGGTCCAGTGGTGGAGGCTGTGCGTTGTCTGTCAGTCACTCACTCACTCAGTAACGGAACAGTTTTATATGTAAGGAGTTTCTTAATTACCGATTTTCAAATGGGGGGTTCCAAAAGCCGAACACATCACGTAAAAATATTAAAAAAAAAAAATCTTTGAAAATATTTTTTACACTTTTTAAAATATTTTAATACTTGAGCGAAACTGTTCTCGCGCATTATGCGAGTCATTCCTAGACGATACGAGTACATGTACTCGTAATTAATAAAAGTAGATATGACAACACTTGCAATTTATCACTATGAGATGAATTTGACATTCGTCACTTACGTTTCAAGACAAAATTTAATTTTTACATACACTCAACTCTTTCATTACAGCGTACTCAATCATCGCCGAAACCTTTAAAAAAATTTAAGGAAACCTTTAAAAACTTAAACCTCCGAATTCTAACTTAAACGAACAAAATAGCTAGGTCACTCACCCATACCTACAGCTGACGTCAGCAGTTGCTGTAGGTGGCGGTAAATAACTCGCCAAATGCATACTTACGTCTACCTACAATATTAATTAACTCTTTCTAGCAAACAGACAAGCGACGAGTCAAGTGCGCGAATTATAGACGGACAAAATAGCTGTACCTTGTCCAACGAGTAAAGCGTTTTTCGACACATGCCAGAATTGGGAACCAGTGATTGCGACAAAGTATCAATGTGATCGCTGATCTGAATAACGATATTAATGTATATGTCGCAGTCATCTGGTTAAATCAGCCACTTAATTGAATCACTAGCGCGTTCATTGAATGACGACATTTAATTGAGTGACTAAACGTCAACTCGTCAAGTTGCT
>DVXP01002042.1:0-13530 GCA_018235645.1 Junonia grisea | reverse complement strand
CCCGTAGCCTCTCCGTTTTCCGTGCTGTGGCGGCCATCGCAGGGGGTTTTAGTGAGTGTAATCTCACATAACCCGACGTCTCCCCCAGGAGTCGGATATCTATGAAGATTTACCCTGCGTTGATAAAAAAAAGTACTTCCCAGTATTGTCATACCTACCTAAAAAACTTCAAACTCAACCCATTCAACCCATTAATAAACAAATAAAAGCCTTTAAATATCCTTGCTTATACTCACAAATAATTATTTTTATTATTATTATTTTCTCTAACCCTACATCTAGTCTAAGAGCTAGTTAGCAAAACGATTTATTAGCCACGCCCAGCAGATTAATCGATACGAAGGAATCGTGATCCGTATGTGTGTCTTTATTTATATCTCCTGTACTATGTTTCGTTTAGTCTAGTGCTGTGGGCGATTAAACTTATGATAAATCTTGTGAGTAAATAGTATTAATACTGAGCTTACTCGCAAAGTAATATAAATATAATGAAAACATAATTATGAAAATTTTATCCAACGATGATGGCTCCTTTAATAGTGTAATATTTTTAACAATTTTAATACTGTATTTTTTTTAACAAAATTTAATAGTGTTTTATTTTTTTTATCATTTCGAAAAAGTAAAGTTTGAAAAAATATATTCAATACGCACTTTAAAATTGAAATTATTATAACCGCACATATGCAAAATAAAATATACAACTTTTTACGCCTAAGTACAATCAATGTTACACACGCCACTTCATACAATTTCAAAAAATTTAAAAAAAAAACGAATAATTATTTTTAATCATAACTTTAATTTTACCAAATTAATATCGTCATTTATATTTACATATACAGCAATTCAGATAACAGTACAATAATAACACGAACTTAAGCAAATGACATTTAACCCTTCACTTTTTTAATCCGATGTTACGTCGTGAAAATTTACAATGTCACGTTGTGAAGATTTGCTTTGGTTTTCTAGGAGGGCAAAATCGTAGTTGTCAAAAAAATCTCTGGATTTAAGATATTAAAAAACTATTTCTAGGAAACTGTACTGTTACATATCTGAACTATCAAGTTGAATGGTATATGATAAGCATCATCATCCTGTAAACGGTAGCATAGGACGTATCTTGTAAAGGTTACAACGCAACGTCCCATTGAAATTTCTTTTTTTTTTTTTAAAACATCAGCCGCTGTCTCACGATTCTATACTATTCATCAGAAGATTTTTACAATGTTGTGTAATTTAACGACACCGCATTGTGTCATGCCCCTAAATTGGGATAGTCGTTTGGCCCTAAATCGGGATAGCTTAAGTATAACAAAGACAAATTAATACTGTACAATTATACATCTATTCTATTCATTCCCTCCCCCTTCCATGTGACCAGGCTGCTCCTTTGAATCACTTTCGATGGTTGAAGACGATGGTGAAGACGATTCGGATTCCGTAGAGTTGTAGGCCCAAGCTTCGACTTGGAACTTGTAGAGGTTGGAAAATGTTACTAGAGGCACTTGGACCTGGAAAATTGAATTAATTAGGGATTAGCGTCTGCTTGTGATTTTCGGTTGCGTGGGTTACAGTATAAATTAGGTTACTGTAAATTTTTTTAAAAAACTGTTCAGCAGTTTTGGGTGAAAGAGCAACAGACGTCTATCTATCTCTGTCGAGCTAGACAGAATATGAAATGACGAAAGCTAGACACGATAAAAAAAATCTTTTAGAATTACATTTACAAATGAAAATTTAAATCTTCAACTGAAAACCGTTAAGTAATAATTTTAACACCGTTGCTTTTAACATTGAGTTAACGCGTTGCTTTTAAAAATTTTAAGATCTTGAAAAATCATAAACTATATTTTCAGCAACAATTTTTTTTCATAAAAAGGTCCCTCAGTATAAAAAAAATGTGTATACATATTTTGCTACGTGTATTAAGTATTAATACACTACCATTACTACTTCCATTTAAATTGATGTAAGTCTGATTTAAATACGTTTTTTTTATTAGCAAAGACTAGTTTGGATTCACATCACGACGAGACATTTAGAAGCAGAGCAAGTCCAGAATGTCCTGAAATGAAACTTCGAATGAATCATATCGACAAATTTTTACTCACTTTTACTTCTGGTGTATCCAGTTGCCAAACTTTTGGCTGTCCAAGTTGATAAGGCATCCCGACTTTCACGCAGATTATCATCGTATCGTGAGCGCCAGAAATCTATTGGAAATATAGAAAAAAATATTTCCTTTATATGATATTTCATTAAAAACAGAAAAAAGAAACAGAAAAACAGAAAAAAAGCTCGTTAAAGAGTTCTTTCAAGTGTTAAGAAGATACTAGAATTTTTTCAAATTTTTAAAATCACATTTTATGTTATAAAAAAATTATTTTTACTGCTGAACTCTCTTTAGCGGCGGCGCGCGCATGCCGTAACTGCCGCGCGGAGCCCTATTTTCAACGTCTAATTAAAATTATAAATAATGGAGATAGAATTCCGGGAGCTAGGATTTTTTTATTGGAAATTTTCTCCTCTTTAACGAGCTTTTTTCAAAATTTCTTAAATGTTAATATTTTTCGAGTTATTAACAAAAAACGAAACATCATTTTTTTTCATCTTATTTTGTTAATAACAATTGCAATTTTTAACCTGCACCAAAATCCTTCAAAAACATTTTTCTAGAGGTGATTACGAATCGAATGAGCCATCGCTCATATTTTTAGGACCTTTATCTCTATTTTTCACGTTTTTGAACTTGTTGACTAGACTATTAGTTTTTATCATATCTTATCAAAACTGAAATGAAACCAACATCGTTTTATGAATAAATAGAATAAATATTCTATAGACAAATAATATATAAAATTCAACTTAAAGTAAATACCTCCTTTAGTTTAGACAAAAATAGTACATCATATTATCCATAAAATCTCTTTCTAATATAATTTTGATGGAATCGGAAAGAGAGGCTAGCACATCTAAAAATACTCACCTCCAAATAATAAGTAAGGTAGGTAAAGGTAACAGGCTTCACTTGGAACACTTCGTGGTAGAACCTGAAGATATCCTCCGCGGACTCCCCCCTGTCGTAGCAGCGAAGACCGCCCATCCACCAGTGACCAACCCAGCGGTGACCCAGCAGATCGTAGATAGATGCACGAGGCATTACATAGCCTAGAAGCGTTTTAGACATAGTTAAAATCCATTATACACATATAGAGTAGTATATTATCTCTACACTCGATAGTAGTACATTTGCAGTTAAACCAAAATGTCAAATGATTAATATCCGGACTGTGCCTATTATAGTTTTGCCCATGTTTTTGAGCGGTTTTGGTGAGATTAAATATTAAAATGTGATTATCATAAACTTTCATAGCGAAGAGAATATCTAAAATTGTTGGTCTTAAAAAAATATTTCTTAATCCATTTTTCCTACTGATACGACCTGATGCTTATTTTTTAAATAAGTTTATTTTTGGAGGATCAGAAAATTTCAAATTTAAACACAATTAAGTCTTTTCTAAGTACCCCATAAAATTTTCAATCATTACTATATTTTCAAAATGCTGCTTTTCAAAATTTATCCTATCAATATGAACGATTACAAATCCTCACCAAATGGATCATCCTTAGCAAAAGCACCAACAGCCTTCCCCGTGATGGCAGCAGTGATCCACGGCACATAGGGGTGTAGTAGTATATGTCGAGGGGGTGACGGTGGACGACGAGTACGTAAGGGGTCTGGACAGGGGGAACCTCCTGAGAAATTAATAATGAATGAAAATGGCTAAATCAAGAGTTAGGAGGAAATAAGTAGTCAAAGTCAAAACATGTTAAAAAATATAATTTATGTAAAAGTTAAAAGGACCACGCATGTCATAGATCGATCGATAGAAGTAATCAGCAATGAAAAAAAAAATCTTGAAGAAAACTTTCATTTATCCAATAATAATGAACACCTATAACTTAATAATATATAGCATATCTGTGTAGTGCCTATTTTTGGATAAACAATAATATTATATCTTTAAATAGTATTAGCCTTACGTAAAGTTACTTTAATAAGAGCCTTACCTTGAGCCAACGAAACGATGGACCAATGACCAGTATGCTCATGAACCAAACTCGGAGATCCAGAGTGGAAACCACAACCAGTTGTACACGCCATACGATCTTTAGCTCCGTGTGTTCCATTCTGATTAAAAAGTAAACGTGTATTGATTTGAACAGTTTACTATTACTTAATTTGCGCTTAGAAGTCCTTGAGAGAACGATCCATTTGAAGTTCACATGTCTATAGTGAACCCGAGGTAATGATACTGAGATTATAAATCTTTCAATTTATTTTTTGTTAAAAATAAAAATAGCCGGGAGCGTTGGATGTCTAGGAATATTTTATCAGCTATGTCTTTTGTCAATTAAAACTTCTGTGGATAAAGAAATTTTGAAGAAGAAACGTTAACCAACTCTGGCATATTTGTAACTTTCAACCCACTTACTACAGGATCGTCATATAAGTAGCACAGTTCTCTCGGCAGTAAGCTTAATCGCGATACTTCTTTTTCTTCATCTAAGAAATCTCTAGGAACATCTGGAATTGAAGCAGACTTTAAACTAAAAAAATATTGAAAAAATTGTAAATACTTCATGGTTTTAATAAACCAACCACTTGCAAAATCGATGTGATAAATCCTCTCTCGTATCTGTTTCCCATTTTTCCCTATCAAAAAATTCTTGAATGGCAAGCAAGCTGGCACCATGTATTCTGAAAATATTGAACTCAAAATATAAAAATAATTGATTATTTAGACAAATGAAATTTATAAAAGAGGTTTTTTTAAAACAAGCATATACATACTCGTCGAGGCCCATACAATATTGTTAGCAAAATAATGAAATAATTTAATAAATATTAAAAGTGGTTTAGAAATTTATTTTGTTATTTTTAACAAAATTATCCAAGATTATCAAAGTTAGAGGTAGATATAAAAACAAAGAAATTAAATATAACACTTACTAGATTTTACAGGAGTGATGAGTTTCAACAAAGCAATACTGGTTTTCACTCCAAAATGTTTAAACTCAGGGTGTAATAGGACATCTGCTATCGGCATCAACAGTACTGCTGGTTCACACTCCATTCCCGCTGCTATTTCTTCTATAGATAATTTACATTCACCCTCGTCCCGTTCGTAATCACCGAACACTATGTTACCTCTATAATGTATAAGATAGTAAACATTAACTAAAGGATCCCAAAAATCCTCTTAAAAGTTCCAATCACGCTCTATAGGATTTTAAAAGAAATATTAATCGTGTGTTTCCAAAAACTCAGTTTAGTAGTGAAATGATCATGCCTCCGATAAAAATCTTCTAAGTATATTACGTTATAATAGATACATAAATACAGAACCGGAGGAGCTTTTAATATTTCAAGGGAATACAGAACTAAATAAAGATTTAAAAACCTTTTCACTTTAAAAAGAAATTAGGAATATAGAATGTAAGGAAAGGAATAAAACAGAGGTATAGGAAAAGAAAAGATATGGACCAGCTTCCACCTCACTCTTAAGCTGTGTTTTGACAGCGATTGTGTTAAAACGGTATTTATCATGTATCTGCGAGTGGAAGAATCTAGGGAGTGTCGCGAAGTCACGCCACGTGCTCGTTGTGACGTCGAGTCGTTTTCGCTCGTTACGATGTGTTATAGTTAATCAAGGTCCTTGTGACGTTATAACTATTCTCCTGTAGTTAGCTTGTTGTAAACAAGTAGAAGCACTATTTATAGCTTCAAGTGTTCATGGATAGATCAGTATATTTAGAATCCATGAAAGAAGAAAGAACGATTTCTTTTGATGTGGTTGTCTCGTGGTAGATTTTGGCTCAGCTTGACTCTGTTCAAATCGTGTTCGAGGATACAAAATTGAGGTTGATTAATTGAGGTTGACACTTTGATTGATTGAAGGCGGAGACTTAAAGCGCCTAACTCCTCTTCTGGATTCACTAATATTTTCGAACAAATCAACAGCATTGAACTGATTTCTGATTTCATCATGAACTTTGATTTATATGTTGGATTACATTTTGAACAGTCCAAAACCAGGAAATCAAATTTATTATCTTTTTCAGAATCAGAATATTCCCTATTATTATAGGTAAAAGTATTAAACCTGTTAAAACTTACAATGCATATCCATCAGGTATATGCGCAGCATCCATGGCAGTTGATAAGGCAAATTGTCGGCTGATGAGTACCACTCTTGGAACTCTGAAGTAGTGGGGCGTTCCGTTCTTTACTGTGGATAAAAATATCTACTTAAGTTTTTCTACTTATAAAAGAAACAGTCTGTAACTGTCCCAGTGTTGGGCAAAGGCCTCTTCACCCATTAAGAAGGTTAAGGAGCTTTTTCCATCACGCTGCTCAGCTGCGGATTGGTGGATGGGTCAAAATTTCTTCCGGCATATGCAAGTTTCTTCACGATCATTTCCTTCACTGCCGAGCACGGGATGAATTTTAACATTAATTTATAACTTAAATTCAGCGCTACTAGCCAGGGTTCGATCAATGTGATATCACCACTAGTACATCTTGGCTTCTTAAAAATTGGACTATATATCATAAAATCTTGTTTATGGTATATAAAAAACACGATACATGGTCTTAGTAAGTAGTAAGTAATCTTGTACCCCTTTGTTAAAAAATATACGGGAACTGCTATATTTCTGTATTGATATCTGCTAGTACTTGTGCATACATTGAGTCCAAATTGCATAATCATGCCTAATGGCCTTTGTTAACTGTCTTTATAGATCTTGATAATTGCTGACATCGTGAAAGTAGAACCTACGCTTTAAACGTGTCCAAACAAGGGGTTAATTACGCAAACTATCGCTATCGCGTTTCAGTATATTTTTGACAGTTGATTTCTTATTTTCATACCAACGCTTCTTTCTTTCTTCTTTCATTCTTTTTTTCATACCAATAAATTTATATCAGTAACAATACTGTGACAAAAAATCTTGATTGAAAGATATAGTAATGCCATCTTGGATGCAGATAAAATTACAAAAAAAGGGATCACACCAGATTCCTTTCAAACATTACGAAATGTTTCTGAATGATACATGTATTATTTTACTATCACGAAGCTACTTTCTTACCATGTATGTATTGCAAGGCTCCAAGCCATGTGAACTGAAGGTCACTAAGGGTTCCTTCATCAGGGTCGTAGCTGGGATCGTCGTGGCAGTCGAAAAACTGGCAGATTATCGACCCTTTTCAAAAAAAACAAGAGTCAGCTAGATAAATTAGTATTACTATATTAATGTAACTTTAATAGCTTCAATGGATTCATATGATAGTTGAATGATACGACGTAAGTAACCTTTTAAGCATCTAAACAAAATTATCTCTGAGAAAATACTATCATACAGAGAAACATCAAAGTGATTCCAATACCATTTATTGAAGAACAAAACACCGTAGCAGTTATTGCAAATATATACAGGCATAACAACTCTGAACTACAACCTTTCTTGATAAGTACTTAATCAACTTTAATTACATACGGTATACACACTCTGATAACTAGAATCTTTTTTGATAATCACTTAATCATCTTTAATTATATCTGAAATCAACTCGGTGATATAATTTAATCAAACAAAAAACAAATCATCAAAATCTTCACAACTAACGACTTTAAACAGACAAAACAATCGAATTGAGAGCTTCATTGTCCAACTTAAAAAACCAACCATCCACAAACATGCAACACACATTGACATTTCTCATTTCATCAGCAAACAGCTACTAATTAAGTGCAAAAGCAATTAGCTCACCGCAGAGCACCGGCAAGAGCACGACGCGCCACATAACGAGAACTACCAATAAGTGCCCGGGAATTTTGTTTGTCCGCTCTCGTTCGGACAACGGAATGCTCTCTTTAGGCTGATTGTAGACTAAATAAATAAATTGTTTTCGTTTTTCAGTTTCGTATCGAACAGTCTTCTTTGCTTTTATATGTTTTGCAAATTGAGGAAATATTGTAATTACGAATTTCAGTGAATAGATTTTCATCGCAAGTATTCATTCGTGTCGAATACAGACAATACGATAAACTCATCAAATGACATAAAATGATGTTATTACAGTTTGAATATTGTCTCAAAAGTGTAATTATTGAAATCGTTTATAAATAACAAAGATATCTATGAAAATAAGTAGTAAATAGCTACTAATTAAGTGCAAAAGCAATTAGCTCACCGCAGAGCATCGGCAAGAGCACGACGCGCCACATAACGAGAACTACCAATAAGTGCCCGGGAATTTTGTTTTCGTTCGGACAACGGAATGCCCTCTTCAGGCTGATTGTAAACTCGATTACAAAAAAGTTGATTTTGTTTTTTTTTCTAGTGTTAGTCTTTCAGTTCCGTTGTTTGCTTAGTGACCAGTCTACTTTGATTTTTATGTTTTGTACGATGTAAAGGATATATTGTAATTACGAATTTCGGTTAACAGAACCAGAAGTATAATGATTGATTTGTTTTGGTAGAAAGGCATGTTTCCAAATTCAATCCAATTACTGGACAAGCTAATGATATGCGTTTAACGAGACGTGAATTAATATCATTTAGCCACGAAAGAAAATTCAGTATTACATTTAGAAACTTTGTAGTAGACATACAAGAAAATCACGTTTCTGTTTTTTCTTCTTAAAACAAAATAGATTTTGTAGAATTACACACAATGTTCTTTTTCTTAAACTGAAATAATGTAATCGAAAATCTACGATTGGGTAATTAAAGTTATATGACTATTGTCAATAGAAAATAGACCTATAAACAGCTTTCAAGATATGAATCAGATAGTACAAACCATGAGTCAAATGACGTCACTTTCGAATAAAACGGCTCTATTTCAATACGGAAATCGTTTATATAGTAGCCTGTTACAATATATTTAAGATGGCCGATAACAAATACACAACAGTTAGCGATATCTTTGGTATATCTTATATATTATATTCTACATCTGAGAGATTAATATCTTTGTTGGTATTGAGGTGTTTTCTATACTAGCTGTGTCCGCTACTTTGCTAGAAATAGGAAGATTGTTTTTTATGACACGACAAGCAGCGATGACTTCGTCTCTAGATTTTTCTGATCTGAATATCTGCGTAGCATAGTATTAGTTATACATTATAAAAGTAGAGCGATTTTTTTTAATGAAAAGTTCTACCGTTTGACAGCCCAGAGATAGTTTTAATCAACATTTAAATAAGATAAATTAAAAAAATATTTGTGAAGTCTCCAATCAAATAATACTTTCTCTGTTGAGAAAAAGAAACAACTCTAAGTTCTTAACATTAAAAAAAATTAATATTTAAAAATTCACATACAGATGTGACAACAATGCAGTTTATTATAGGTATTTATTATAGCAAGTTAAATACGCATTTCGGTATCTTATACGCATAAATCTACGAAACGTGGGCGATAAATTTCGTAAGATAAGTAACGGGTGTTGATCAACTGATACAATGTAGAAAAGAAATTTTAACAGACTATTAAAATTTAAATTTCACAAAATGGCAGTTTAGAATGAAAAGTATACCTACATTTTTACGGGAAACTTTAGTTAAATTATATATTTACACAAACACAAATATACTTCGAAGAGTTTGTCCTGGAAGGCAGTAATTTTAAGAACTATTAGTTCGAATATCTTAGTACGACTCATAAGTTTGATTATGATAAAACCTAGCTGTTAACAATATACATACTAACCATTTCAAACCTAATAACCGATTGCCAAAATAAAATTTGATGTTAGTTTTAAAGCCTTAAAGTAACAGCCTGTACATATCCCACAGCTGGGTATAGGGAAAACGTTGTGGAGCTTAATCCGACACGCTGCTCCATTGCGGGATGGTGGATTTAAAGCCTTAGTGTACCTTAAAAACATTTAACCTATGTCAAGAATCCACACTCTTTACAAAAAAATTTTGGATTACAAAATTTGGCTTTTATGAAAAAAACAATTTAATACTCTTCGTATGTAAGCAGCCTTATCTGTACCTGTGTTTCTTTGAAACGCGAGCGGCACGAGAGATGTGAGTACACTTTAAAATTGTTACATGATGCAAGTGAGAGACTTCCAGGGAAATTGTTATGGACCTGTTTAGTGTTTATTTAAAATACTAAATTTTTTTAGTGTTATTTTTCCAGAGTCTGCAATATAAATACTCAAACTCACGGAGAACTTTTGAGCAAACGGTTTATCTTTTTACTTGGATGACTATTCCATCATATAGCGGTAGCTATAATTATGATTAATTTCATCATATAGCGGTAGCTATAATTATGATTAATTATAGCTACCGCTATATGATGGAAATTTCAAGTTTTTTTTTATCTAGGAGACTATTTAGGTCTGCAAGAAAGTATTTTATCAAAATCGATTCAGGAAGTATTAAAAAGTAATATTTGCGATTTTCCTACAGCTAGCAATTACGAACTAGTTTTATATGTAGGTGTCGCTTCACTAACCCACATCAAAACACTTGACATGCCGACGCATCGAGAGGAAGCCGTCATTGCTTTCTCGTGTTATTGCGATTGTGATATACATTATGGATTTTATATACATATATACAATAGTATTTGCTGTCTGTTTGTCAATAGAAGTTATATTAGTTAATTTTTAAGTTGCTGGTCAGCCTTTTTGACTCAGATATACACTAGTTGATCGCCCTTAAATGCATTAAAATAGTTTCGAAATGTCATTTTTTATAATAATTATCGTCATCGTCAGCCAATCGCAGTCCAGTACTGGACATAGTGACAGGCCTCCCCAAGATCGCGCCAAACACCCTGCTCCTCCGCAAACCTCATCCAGCCCGCTTCGGCAACCAGCTGGCCGGAGGGCGTCCTACACTGGCTTTGACCTGCGATTGCGGTCTCTATAACTATGAGGAATTCAATCAATAATTATATAAAAAAATTAACAAAGATAAACTAAAATCCTTTACATATTTTAGTCTACATTATAAAAAGAATTTCAAAAACATACAAGTAAATGTCGCACACCTACCATTAGATAGTTAATTACATACTTCTACTCTAGGTAGAAGTCAAAAATGTTTCACAGATATTTTTTTTTTTATTATGATAATATATTTATACCACTTTTTAGGACATTATTGGGCTTACAATCTAAAGAAAATATAAATAACGCATTAAAATGAGTGTCTCAATGCACAGGTGAAGCCAGTAACGAAAGGTATGGCCATTAGGACATAATGTGCGTTATTGCACGCACGGCGCTATGGCGCCAATGGCACCTAAACCTTAGGCAGAGAGTAGTGATATATGGACGTGGCATTGTTGAAATATAACCCTTGAAGATATATATATTTTTTCTGGTTGTTTCCTCCCAAATTTTTATCAAGGTTTTGCTTCCAAATAAAATATCTCACTTTTACGGGGAATCATTATTTAAGTTCCACAATTTGACTTCGTGTTGTTGTAACCATTTTTGGAAACAATTTCAATGTTTTTTTTTATATTGTCAAATAGTATTTATGATTTTTTATTTGAAGGTGTATAGTAGATACAAAATTTTAATAAAAGCCGTACAAAATAAATAAATTATTTACAAAATAAATAAAAAATAAACAAGAACTTATGGCAAGTTTGTTATCCTCAAGATTATCCAGCGATTTCCTCGTTGGAGGAAATTTACAAGATCTGTGAAATCTGTAGGTCTATAAAGTATAATTTAATATGTAGTATATTAAAGAAATTACCTTCCCTTCGTAGCTCCAATGTACAGAATGTAACCTACCACTATGACATAGCGCACGTCACGTCGAAGTCCGCGCCAAATTGCTGACATCCGCTATCAGATTGTCACCATAGCGTGGCATTTGCATTTCTGTCTAACGGGAGATGATGTATACTAGTTCTAGCCTACGGTTTCGTTCTACAAGAGTTGAATTAAAATTAACAAGCAATTCGTTTCGATTTCATAAGGACTTAATAAAGGTTATAAAAAGTTTATGTTCTTGAAATAAACCCTACAATCATAATCAGAGATAATGTAGCTCATGTAAAGTAATATAGTGAGTTAGAAGTTTTAATAACTTAAAAAAATGAAACAAAATAACTTAATTCGTAGCTCTCATGTATGACATGGACATGACATAGCGCGTGTCACGTCGAAGTCCACGCCAAATTGCTGACATCCGCTATCAGGGATTGTCACCATAGTGTGGCATTTGCATTTCTGTCTAACGGGAGATGATGTATACTAGGTTCAGTCTGCGGGTTTCCTTCAAGAAGACTTAAATTATAAAAAAGTTACATCTCTAAAGTACCTATTTGTCTCTGGGAGTCTCGTGTTTACAAGTCCCAGCATATTAAATATTTTATCGAAACATGAAATGTTTATACATAGTTTAGGAGAAAATAATCAAACAACAATATTTAGAAAAAAATTATCTATGTAAAAATTTTAAAATATATATCTCAAAATAGTAACAAAATCTGTTACTAGAAATTTGGCAGAAATATTGCTTATACTTACATTATAAATATCCACAAGGATGAAGTTTAGAAAATTTCATCAATTGTAAAGAGTAAAACACATAGGTTTAAAATGTAAGTATGTATGGATATCCACGAGCGAAGGCGGAGGCATCTGCTAGTATAGTTGCAGTAGATTAAGATTTGAGATTTGCTAAGAAGAAACTCTCAATTTAATAAATATAATAATCTATAGTATATGCTATAGTTATAGAGGGCTACAGCTAGGTCTTACCACAATTAAAGCCGCACTCATAAAATAAACAAAACACAATGACTTCAATGTCACGTAAAGTAAATAAACAGCCTGTCACACTGCTGAGCAAAAACCCTATCTCTCTTCTCCTATTAAGCAGAAAATAAAGAGCCTTATCCACCATTCTGCTCCACTACAGATTGACGAATGTACATTGACAGAATTCCTTCCGGCACATGCAGGTTTCCTCACGATATTTTCTTCCACCGCCGAGCCGAGATGAATTTTAACACAAATTAAGTACTTGGACATTCAGCGGTGCTAGCCGGGATTTGAACCTGCCATTATGATACAAATTGACGTGTTCTCACCACTAGACTATCTCATCAAAGTCACGTAGTAAAGGAAAATTACATCCACCATAGGGGTGTAATCTCAGTTATTTAGAGCAATTTGCAATTGCATTTTTCACTGAATTAACTGAAAAATTCTTCGCGTAACTTAGTTTATATAAATAGTGGTTAATTTTTAAACTCATTTCGTGGTGAAGATGTGGAGATTAGTGTTTTTTGTGGTAGCGGTGGGACTATTTCCTATATACGGTAAACTTCTCTATATATAAAAATGAATTGCTGTTCGTTAGTCTCGCTAAAACTGAAGAATGGCTGAACCGATTTGGCTGATTTTAGTCTTGAAATAATCGTGAAAGTGCAGGGAAGGTTTAAACGGTAAAAAAATGAAAA
>DVXP01002041.1:0-13530 GCA_018235645.1 Junonia grisea | reverse complement strand
CCGTAAAATTGTAAAAACCGTTAGATTACAATCTCTCCAGTGAGATTGGAAAGTGTCGATATATTGTGAACTCCATACAATAGTTAGGTTAGGTTAGATGGGGTTATTTTTTATTATTTGAAGCGAGTTGGGTTAGGTTAGGTTAGAACTTATGTAATAATTAAAATTAAACCTTACCTAAGTTAATATAAGTAGTCTAGATCGTAATTTATCGAAAAATAAATGCTAAATTAAATTACATTTTGTTACGTTTTACAATCTTTCGACGGCTTATAATCTCGCTAAGACATATTGTAATCTAACGTTGTTTACAATTTTACGGTGACATATATATTTGATGAACATGATATAAACACAATTTTTTTACTTATTTTCAATAAGGAATGGAAAAGAAATCAATTTACTGAAGTTCAATTTACTTACACATAACAGATACATAAAAACGTCTTAACAATAATTAGTAGTAAAAATAAATTAATGTTTCACGTCTGTTATTTAATATGAAATGGAAATAACACTATCTAAGTTTTACTTTACATCAAGCTCGCATTAGTAAGTAAGTAAGGAAGTATTCTTTATTATACACTAATGAAAAAAAATACAATTTAAAAGCAAAACTTGTTCTTTATGTACATTTGGCGGCGCATAATTTTTGCTAATCACGCCTTAATTTGACGCTCATCCAAAAAATATAAAAAATGGAAATATATTTTGGTTGGAGAAAAAATAGCGTTTACGTTTAAAATTCGCAACACACAACACGTTTAAATCCCCCGTTTCGTGAAACAATTAAATAACCCCCTAATGTCTTGGGGCGTGTGATGGAAATATTAACGAAGGGAGCAAAATGTTGTGAAACTCTGAATATAATTTGTTGTTTCGATTTTAAGGAATAGTGTTTTTTGTGTGTGTTATGAATCGTTTCTTTGTTAGCAGAACATAATAATATCATTAATCCTTCTTCCTAGCATTTTTCCCGGACTTAACCAGGGTCTGCTTTATTCTAGCCTAAGTTTTGACAGGTTACTGATTTTTACGCAGAGTGATTGCCGTCTGACCTCCGCAACCCAGAGGGCAAGCCAGTAATCATTACAATAACAAACATATATTTTTTTAAATAAAATTTAATCATTTCATAAAGTCCCGAATATTTTACTTTGGACATTCGCAAACAAAAATCGTATGATGATTAAATCGGCCGACTAAATAAGTCAGGGTTTAGTCGGCCGACTAATTTATAAATAGCCCGTAAGGTTGTCTGGTAGATATCGCTACGTAGCGATAAGACCGCCTTATTGTGCATCAACCATTTATCTTGTAAATGTTATCTTTACTGTTAAACTTTCGGGTAATTGTGGTGTGCAAAAAAGTATATGTTATTATTATTATTAAAAATAGGTAACCTAATTTAGAAACCTATCGAATGACCTTTAGGCTGTAAAGCTTCAACAGAAAATATTGAGAGCCGTAAAACCTACTAAAAATATGTTTTTTTTCTTTGACAGTCTTCTGTATTTTTATGGCTAAAATGTTCAATAAATTGTAGTCCAATATTTTATATATTTTAAGCTAATATAACAATATAACAAGTTAATAAAAACTTCTGTTGTTTTAAATAAAAAAAAATGGGTATTATTCTGTGCGTAGCTTAGGTATCGTAAAGTCTTCTGCACTGAAACCTGAAATACCTACTGGTGCACTATTGGTCGCTTTCAATATAATGGAATATGTAGTTTCTATTAGATGCAGTTGAAGTAAAACATTAAATTATCGAACATTGTTCGCGAGATTCTTCTAATACTTTGTAATCTTAAAAAAAGGATAATATAATTTTTGAGTTTCTTTTATCGTTTAATTTTCTAAAAACTTTACAACCATTTGTATTTTGAAGTAAATATTGTTATTTTTTTAAGTTTTTAACATCGCGAAATATCAATAGCCCACAAATTAAAAAAAATCACGACGACGAATTAAACGTTACATATCTAGAACACTGTATTATTATTTTAATTAAATTAATATTTAACTGTGAAGATTCACAGTATACAATATAGTTAGACATGTCTGGATGACGTCAATTATAGTCTGACGATAAACACGTGATTCAAATATGTACTACCATTATTGGTCTATTACTTGTTTCATAAACATTTAAACTTGATAATGAGTCATTATTCTTCACTAAACATGATTTTTAGAAGAGAAATCCGTATATATTTTGCTGATTCTATGTGATATACTCTGTATTCTCACTCGCGACGACTTTACGGCGATCGATACGAAAAATGTTGTTTTTTATCGTAGGACTTACTTGATTTTATTGTTTTGATTATATTAAAATAATAAATTGAATATATTTCAAATAATATGTAGTTTTTTAATGGAAAAACATTTAAAAAATTGATAAAATCGTTTGAAATGTGAAGAGGTTTTTCGACTATCGTTGATAATATTCCAGCGAAATTTCTTGACGTATAAAGAGGTGATTTCGAGAAATCTTTTGTTTTAAATTATAAGACTATTGCCATTTGTGTGTTTTAAATAAGTCATGAATGCATTTTAATTATTACTATGTTTAATTTTTATATTTTCACTGATCGCTGTAGTGGATAGGTATATTACAACTTGATGTTTTCACGAAAAAATTAATAAATGTATTGCAATATATAGCAAAAATGTGAGTTAAATAAATGAAAAAATATACAAAACGAACGATAGTTTACTTTATGTTTGTATTGTATATTAATGATCCAAAAACTAGATGGACTTTAGGAACAAATCTGAATAATACTAATACTTTCGCGTGTCGGAAGCAAAAATTTCTCGTACTTGAAGTATTTTTTTTTCTTGTAGAATAATTTTCTATATATAATTTATATTTGAAAAACTTTATTTGGATGATTTTTTATACATAACTTGTATATCACTTTTAAAATAACTCAATGAGGCAATTAATTTTTTTTCTTCACGAATAAGTGTTTTAAGTATTTCATATCATATGAAATAAACCTGTAAAAAGGTATCTTGCAGGCCGCATACGAGTTAGTCCATTGTTTTTCGTAAAACCCACGCCGATTTAACTTCGCATAGTTTATAAAAAAATGCATTCCAACGCACGCAGCTTAATGGCATCATATCATAGTACAAATTTAAATCCGATATTTAAAAAAAACCGCGAAAGTATTTTAAAAATAATATTATAAAGCTGTGTACTCACGCGGCATGGTCCGCGTGCGGCAGCCAAGCTATCGCGAGCGAGATCACAAGCGCCGCGCTGCGCAGGAAACGCGATCGTTTCGTATGCATGGTTTACCGCGCGAGCGGCGGACGCAGGCTGCCCGCAGCCGCGTGTCTGCCTAACGGCGGACTAGCACGTTCTCAGGGTCTTGCCTCTTTACTGCTTCGCGCTTGCGCCCTCCGACCTATCGACCGCCCGGCCCGACCCGCCCGAACCTCACCCGGGCTCCCTTCCGCAGACCGATGACACCCCTATCAACCCCCAAAAACCTTCAAAAATGTCCAAATCGAAGTACTAACACCGTCGCAGTTTGTATTCTTCGCGGCAGGATGCAGTCGCTAGTACGCAGTCGCAGCGGGCGCGCTTCCGAGGAAACGCCGCTGCGCCCGATAGCGGCGGTTTCTCGGAAACCGTTCAAGTTGCACCTCTATGCTTCCTAACATTATTTATTCTGAACGGATGAGAGACCCTCAACGGCCCGTAAATTTAATGAATACTTAAAACCTGTTATATATTTGATTTTGGTCGAAGTTAGTGTCGAGGTACTCGAAATTTTCGTTAAATAATCTTAAATTAAAAGTAAAGCTTTTGAATTTTTAATTAACTAATATTTCGTATAAAGTACCCACAGCGGGTCTTTAACCTGCACCGGGAGCGACAAAAAGACTCTATTAATTAAGCCACGTCCTGCGGTGCAGCATTTTTGCTATAAACTTCAAATCCGCAATATCTCTTTCCTTTCGTGTAAAATAAGCCTAAATTATGCATAACCATTGCAAAAACCGAATCAGAAATTCGTAAAAAATATTGAAACTTAGGATGAAAATAAAGTATACGATTTGATCAAGAACATTAACTTATTTAGCAAAACCGTAGTACAGATACGCTATGCCGTTTCGTTTGTAGGAATACCGGAATAAGCTCTTACACGATTTCAAAAGCAAAAGATATTACTAGCACGTGGCTCGTTACCGGCAAATTGACTGCGGGACTCAAGAAGTTCGTATACGATTTGCCAGCGAGATGAAATCGCAAGCATGCCACAAACTGACCATATAAAGTTCAGCCGCTCAGAGCACAACTTCTTCAATGACGATTCCATACCAAATATTGAATATCAACTCACACAAGACTAATTGAGATAAAAATCGAGTAGAATATTCATATAATTGACGAGCAATCCGCCCTGGCTATAATGTAAGAAAGTACATAGTTAAAATACTGTCGATATTAAATTATCCCAGACAATGTAGCATTCTAATTGAGAAATATTTTTTGAAATCGGACAAGTAGTTTTGATTTTATACATTTTATTAATATTTATCGATTTTGTATTCTTTTTAATAGTAGATTTAATTTATTAAGCGTAGCATTCAAATCAACCGATTTGATTTGACACCGAAAATATTAAATACATTATACATTTTAATGTTAAGATATAAAATATTAACAGAAATCCACTTAATAAATCTGTCACACAGAGTGACAGCTCTCAACCATAAACGGTCTAGAAGCACGAAATTATGCACTGATATTCCTTGGATAAAATATGAGGTCACTAAGAAACGATTTACTTACAATTTTAAGCCTTGAAAGTATTCAATAAAAGAAAATTATTGGTGCGAATATTAAAAAAAAAACCGTAATTATTAAACTGTTAAAAATACTATAAAATATAACAATATTGTTTACTAAACAAAAACAAAATTACCACAACAGATTCACAAATAAATAATCATTTGACACAATTTTTTGATTAGTCCCCGCACAAAAACCAGACAGCATTCAACGATTCATTCGAATTTCTAACGAAAATCGAACGATATAATTTCGAATGAATGATGAAGACATTACCATTCCGAATGTTTTATTCGGTTGCAAATCAATCGTTTATCAAATCTTATTGGGTACGCTTGCCGCATTGCGTCAGTCAACCGCTCAGGTATTTAAACCTGCAAAGCTAGCCGTCTGAACTAATCTACGTTCAAAAAACTTACACGGTTAATTAAGAAACATTAACATATGTATTATACGATTATTGAAATTTAAAGTAAAAATTTCAAAACGCGTGAAAACGGGAATCATTTTTAAGGTGATAAGATCAGATCAGACATCTCTTTGACTGTCAATTTTTTTTTATATAATTATTTTTTATATATAATCTTTCATATAAGAACGAACAATAACTTTTCAGTGTAATCAGCCATTTTACTTATAACATTCAATGAAATCCATGCACAGAATATTCGTCTTGAAACGGGCAATATAAACACTTGTTCTTATATCGTTTTCACACTTTCCATCTTATATATATCTATACTATTTTATTATAAAAAGAAAAGATTTTTCCAAATACCAGGACTTTGTCCTGGTATTGCTATATTATTTTAAATGAATATAAAATGTTTTTAAAGGCTAAAATAACCTTTAATAAACATTGTTTAGGGTACATAACTTTTGTCATCAACGGCAGGTCGTACAGAACATGAAACATCTTCCACGGCGCCGTGTGTCTGTAACATATAGTGAGTGGCCGTGCGCCCTCAGTAGTGAACGCAATGAAAGTCATGATAGTTGTCAATTTCGCAACGAGCGGGTAGTATTATACAAAGACGTACAAGAAGCGAATACGGAGGCAAAATCATATAATTTAAGTAAATAAATGAACTTTACGTCTAAATCCCTGATTTAGTAGGCAGTGAGGCAGTTGCTTCTTCCTAATAGGAGAAGAGGCCTATGCCCAGCAGTGGGATATGTACAGGCTGTGTTACATGTTACGAGGCAATTGTTTTCCACTGATCTTCCACTTTCCACAATCTTGTTCTAGTCTTCTTCATACCACCCAATAACTTTGTTATCACAGCATCCACACAACGACTGAACGATAGACTTTTAGAATATGAAACGTAACTAGCTAAACTGCCTCAGTATGCCAATTAATGCTGGGATTTCCTAAAATGTTACCTGTCATTAAAAAGTTTCCTAGAGAACGCACTGTAATTTCCTTGCTCCTAAAAATGTGTATGGGAGGCGGTGATCGTTTAACTCCAGATGAACCGTACTGATCATTATCCCTCAAATTATAGTATAGAAAATCTCGTCCAATTCTGGTATTCTATTCGGTCCAAAACTCAAAATTGTTATAATAAATATTACCATACCCACTTTTTGCAAAAATACTAGTGTTACCTTCATCCTACATATTCTCGCAATAATTATAATAACAAAAAAAATAATACCATGTAAACACATGGAAAATGTTGTTAAAAAGGCACGTTGTGTCATGAAAAATTATATCTAAACAGGACGTTAACTGTTTTTCATAAATACAAATAAAAATCAAGCACGTTTTTCAAGGAACTTACATAAAAGAAAGTTTTATCTTTTACAAGGATTCCCTAAGAATAGTTATTTTTTATCGACCGCCCGTGTTGAACATAATTGTGCGTGCTTTGATATTTAATAGTAAAAATAAAACGAGCGTTACATTCTTCGTTGCTCCTTTTATTTTCTGCTCCTTTGAATTCCCTTTGATACAAAATGTAACATGTTTTATTCTCAATGCAAAATATGCATTTTAATTGGAATGGAACACGTGGAATCATAATTATCAACACGTGTAAATTCATTAAAGGTGAACATGTCTTAGGGTTCAATTCAAAAATTCAAGTATTACGTAACGCAGTTTGGGGGGAGGGTAGGGTCTTGTAAAACGTTACCGTGCGTTATGGGGCCAGGAGGGAGTATAACAGCAATGCATTACGTAACGACACAATCGTGATTTTTAGATGAAAATGGTCTCGAAAATTATTTTAGTGTAACATTTTCATCTAAAAGTTTTAGTACAGTGTTACGTAACGTCTAGGGGGAAGGGTACAGAACAACGTTACGGTGCGTTACATGTGGGGGAGGGGGGTCTAAAATCTTCAAAAATTGCGTTACGTAACACTTGAACGACCCCTAAGTAACTTAAAAATCCGGTCCGGATCCGGCCGGATCCGGCCGGATTAGCCTCAATCCGGTAAAATCCGGCCGGATTGAAAATGATACCGGATTGCAATCCCTAGTGGACATACTGAGTTGTCTTTTTGCTCTATGGTTAAATGGCTGAGAAAAATGAAGGTGTTTTAACAATGCAGTTGTTCCTTATATTGGCTTGTCATAGTTGATTGTAAAAGTGGACAAACCAACGAGGCAGACTTTGCAAAAAACGATTTAGCGATTTCATGGTGGTTGATCAGACTTTTGTTTCTATTTTTACATGAGAAAATTTTATTTCAAGCAAATTATTTTTCTTGAAAATTAACTGAATTATAAAAAAATAGGCAATTAACTGATACGCTAAAACGTACTACCTACCTACCTACCTATCTACACGCTAGTTTTGATGTGTTTAAAAAAGTCTCTCAAAGTTAAAGTCTCTATATAAAATATACGACATTTATATTTACTTCAAAGTACCGATTATGTTACACGACATTTTTTCTGCAATATTTTGCTCGTTATTATGAAAATAAGTGGGTATGCTCGTAGTAACCACCTGTCGGGCCAAGAATTCCGTCAGAGTAGACGTTGAAATGTCAATGCAAGTGGAATACTAAGCAGTGCATGTACATGTTGTATTCGAAATTTATGTGCGTTTCATATGTACGTACTTATACTACGCATATCTGTAAAGTAAATAAGGTTCTTAAATTCATAAAATGTTGCAAATGTTATTTTTTTAAGTATTTTATTTTAACTATAGTAGATATATATGTTCCTAGGTGCATATGTATTTTGATTGCACTCTATTACTAGAAAACTAAATTACAGCGATTATTCGTTCAAATTAAAACGTCTCTTCTTTTTTGTTACATACTTTCGTTTTTTCACTTTCAAACTTTCTGAATTTCACAATGTAAAATATTCACTTGATTATGCTTTAAAACATAGTACGTACCGAATACCCATTTGATTACGTTGTTCATATTGATATACTAAATATAAAGCCTCTGTGCAAAGTTTCTCTACCTACGGATTATTACAATAATTGTATTGATGTTAAACACATTACTTACCATATATATATAATATTACGTCAATCATTTTGTTATTAAAAACAATATACAATAGTTAATGTGGAAGCATTGAAACCTAAAAGCTATAACTATTTTCATGGCGTGTTCTTTTACATCGTTTCATAGATATTTATAAAGTTTTTAGTTCAAAAGTAAAAAAATATAAGTTATTCAAATAACAGCCATATTTAGTAGGCAGTCAGTTTATAACAAAGATCCAGTTTTTGATAAGAAAATATTATGAATAAATAGTATTTAACATTCATTTCATCTTTTTCTCCGAAATTATTACCGTAGATTTAATAAGCTAATTCTCAGTAGTTTATCTCGTAGTGTTATGATAATGAAATATTATTTCGGCATAAAAAAAATAAATGAACATAGTTTAAGTATTTCTCCGACATCGAGAAATAAATATTAGGTATCACGATTATCGCCGGTGAATAGGCGTGTTACATTCGTTTGGCGTGACACATTATTAACAAATAAAGCTTGCCGCTCGCCATTGTTGGAGGCTGTGTGTCGAATCGGCGCGTTTCTTGCGTGAAACGCGCTGGACGTCCTGCGTTATCGCGCGTCGATAAAAATTTTGAAGGGTTCGGTTTCCGATACCAAAATTTTAATTCGATGCTCGTTAACTGAACGCAGTGTGCGTTTGGTCGGTCAGGTGATTCGAATTTTTATAGCTCGTTTGTAAATTCACTGCGCTTCTAATTATACAGGCCCGCGTGAAATTCTATTTAGTGCTCACCTATTTTAGTTTTAATTTTTTGACATAATTTGTAGAAAAGTAAAATTTAATTTGAGGGAAAAAAAATTTATGAAAAATTTAAATTATGGTAAATGAAGGATTAGGCATAAAAGAGTATTTGTGTGAAAATTTTATCGCAATAGTGTGACTGCGCGTCGTTAAACCGTTGCTGCTTGAAAGAAAGAGGTTAACCTTAGTTCGTAATTACTTTTACGTTATTTCAAATTTGAAAGCAAAACTCTCAACAGTTTTTCCGTCAAACACGTTTTCCAGGAAACAACGGCAATAATTTCAATTTTAACGTCTTCATTACAAAAAATCTTTTGCCCTTATTATTTCGTACCTTAAATCATATTATTTTCTGTTGATTACAAGTAACGATAAAAGTTTTAATAAATTACAAGAAAATTAACTCATTTAAAATTTTTTTTGAAGTAACTTTTTAGGTAGGTTAAAAAATTACAGTACCTACCTGCGAACGTTAATGAAATGAAACAGTACCTACGCTTAAGTTTTAAACTATGTTACAATTAGTACTATTAAAAAAAACTTTTATGCAGAATAGACTCGATAGTGGTTAATACACGTCCATCTTAACGAATCGGTTCACACGTCCACTAGCATATGAGTTTTCAAATGTTTTGAATGTGCATCAATATACACACCTTCTTAACACGGGAGTCATTAGTTCTTCTGTCGGACATTAACAGTATAAAATATACGTATAAGTAGAGGTACCTATAGTACATATTTTACTAAATTATAAAAGAGAAAGTTTGGTACTATGTAGCTCTTTTTTGGTACATTGAAACGATGAAGATTTATATCTTACATTTATTTCTCTCTATCCCGAAAAATCAAAGTTTACACAAATCAAGAATCACTTGTAAATAATAGTATCAGGCGCGGACGGAGACGCAGGCAGCAGTAAGAATTAAAATTTCCTCATTTCAATTTTCAAATTTCTATAACCAATAATATCTAGAAAGAAGACCGAGAATGTGTACTCAGTAATAACTTTCATAAAAATAGTCTGAGATCGTAATCAGGCGACACCTAGTGCTTAGCGAGGCTAGGTGCTGGGCCTGTGTGGCCGAGATACCATCGCTCGTGACCGTCGACCACGACGGTACCTTCGTTTCGATAGCTTCATTTTAACCTGCGGCTTCAGTAGACTGGGGTTCCGCTAATGGAATATATTTTCTAATTCATATAGAATATTCGAATTTGGAAATCGTGATTATTTGTGTTAATTTTTGGATCGATTTATGAGGTCTTCAATTGAATGTTAATCAATCGGACATATGTATTTTACCGATTCACTATTTATGTTTCATGTTATTAATCAAGTTTATAAACATAATTCATTATGATATAAAATAGATTTAAGATTAATTTATATATATCGGGAAATAAAAATTTTTACACGTGTCTATTTTTATAAGGATAAAAAGTATAGACTGCCACGGAAAAAAATCCTCAGTGTATATGTAATCTAATCTATTTAATTACCCAACATAACACTAATAAACATAATATCTTTACAGAACTATGTGAAAAGCCTGCTCTTGGAATTTTAGCGCTTTTATAATTGTCGAATGTGGAAAGTTATCTTAGCTATAATAAAAATTATCAATACACAAGAATATATTGTTTTGTGCGCTGTCTATTAAATATTTTATTACTTTTACGAATAAATTTATGACTACCAGTATTCGTGGTACGGGGAAAAGTATGAATAAATAAATTTATTAAGTAATCTTTGAAAACTAGGTAAATAATTAAGTAAGGATAGTATATTCTAACTACTAAGGTAATTTTTGTTTCGATGTTCAATAAAAATAAAAACATCCTCCATGCGACATACCTATGTCTTAATTTTGTTTGAGATTTAGTAAATAATTCAGAGTTGTTTGATCGAGATAGGACTGAGTCGTGGAATCGAGACCACACGGGGATGTCTCACTCGGGAGTCGAACTCACTATCTAGGATCTCGACCCCTTACCGGTTTTAATTATCTAACTAGAATTTGTTAAAGTTTTGTCTCTAAAGAATAGATTCTTTATCGATTTTACTCTTTCTAAAAAATATATTTTGTGAATTTAGCACTTAATACTATCTACAAGAGTGCAAATACTCTACAATTTGTAAAATGGAAAAGTGTTTCTATTCTGTTATTTTTGTACATTAATTTTTAATTAAATATCATTAGGTTTACTTTATGAAATGACTTTACTTAATAAATGTTGCTTCAAGTAATGTTGCATAAAGTTACGAGCTGTAAATGGCCCACAGCTGGACAAAGGCCTCTTCTCCTTTAAAGGATGACAGCTTAATTCAACACGTTGTTCTATCGCGGATTGGTCGATGACAAATGTTGTTTAATGTACTTATGTACGATCATGTACGTGTGTGTAACTTGTATCTACAAAACAAGTGAACTTTGTACCACATGGAATATTTTTTTTTTAATTTAGGCTCTTCTTTCGTGTTTGCTTTTATTTTTTCTGACCATATCACTAGTAATTTATTATTGAATAACATTCACAGACATTGAAACGAAATGAAGATCAATTTAACTAGGAATATAAAACATTAGAATTTTCAATTATATGTACTTAGTTCTTTTTTGTGATTTAAGAATTTATAAAAAAGTAGTTTTAGTTTTTAAACACGTTTTAATGTTAAAACGTAATGAAGATATATTGAAATAGGAGTAAAAGAATAATCAATTTAAAAGTAACAATTATATTTTTATAATTATTTTATTATTAAAATTTAAATCCATTTTATGTTTTAAACGTAGATAATATGCATAATAGTACCTATAAATAGTCTTTGTGGTAATTTAACGCGTTGTAAATTTAAATCACGTGTAAAATTTTATAATGACTACGTACCTAATACGAGTATTGGCATGTGAGTAGTAAACTTTAAAACATAAAATAAAAATTTAACAATTTAAAAATATTTACCAGGTGTATTATACATACGTATTCTATTTATAATCACATACATATGTATATTTTTCATACATATAAATATAGTTCAATTGCCTGTGTGTATAATCGAAGTGAAATGTTAAAATAAAACGTTTTCAGTTGTTCTTTTTTAATTACATAAATATATACACGCTCTTTTCGTCTTTAACCTTGCAAAACGTAGCATAGTCTAGCTGGGTTCCTAACCTGGGGGTAATTACCCCCACAGGGGTAATTGAACTATTTTGCGGGGGTAACGGAAGACCTACGGATGTAAAAATAGTTTTTCTACTTTAGTAACACTGAAAACAAAAGCCAGGAATCTTCTTAATGAACATGAGTTGAGATGCACATTGAGTTAACATTCACTAATTTGTTTTGATAACATTTTAAAGGAGGGGGGGGGGGGAGTTAAAGTTGCTTTCTCTCATAGGTCACAGGGGTAACTATATAGAAAAAGTTAGGAACCTAGGCTATAGGGACTTGTGTGAGTCTCTACGTGGTTTGAAAATACAATTCAACCGGATAGATGTCGCTGGTACTGGACAGGACAACGTCGGGTCCGCTAGTTTGTTTATTTTTCACGTGGAGAAAGATTTCATCCGGTTCTTGAAAATACGCCGAGCTGAGCCGTCGGCGATATGAATGTGAATTAACATACACGCAGTTGCTAAGAAATATATATAACCATGTAATAATAGATGTTTAGTGTAATACAATATTTTGTAAGTAGGTAAGTATGTCGTGTACCTAAATCCATTTTTCTTTAATAATTTCACTAACTAAACTTCCCATTGATATATTCTATTTTAAAAGTCTCTTATAAAACATTAATCATAGTTATGATACTTACATTAACTAAGAAGAGTACCTATTTGTAGTTTTACTCTCTAGAGCCGAGTTTTAGTACCTAATCATATCGAAATTTTGTGCTTAAACATACTATCGTTATACTTAGGCATTTACCTATTCTAAGAGAAAAGGATCATTGACCTCTGTATTCATTCTCTAAATTCTAATTATAATATAATTACAAATTAAAGAAACGATTAGATAATTCGTTTTGATAATTTTTTTTTTAGTTTTACTCAGCGTCGTTAATTAAAAGAAAATGATAATCAATTGTATGGAATTTAATTATATTTATATGTGCCGTATACGAACACAGGTATTATAGTAAGTATGTAAAACATAGTGTGTATCAAAGTGCATCACAGTCTGTATAATTATACCGTCTTGTTAATAAATCGTGAACCAGTTAGTGACTTTCATTATCCTCAACTCAAGCCCAGCAACATACACATTATACATATTTGAATGAAATATGAAATAAATATATTTTTTTTTTTTTGGATTTACCTATACTAAGTTCTATATTCCGTGAACAAAACCACAGGATCATAATTCTACGAATATACCTATGTATGTATGTTTGATATTCTAGTCTAAATGGTTACTGTCTTGCACTCTGGGTTGCGGAGGTCAGACGGCAATCGCTC
>DVXP01002040.1:0-13531 GCA_018235645.1 Junonia grisea | reverse complement strand
GTTTTATACTTTTTGAGAAAATCGAAGTAAAGTGCCCGGAGAGCGGGTGGTTCGATTTATTTGCTTTCAAGTGTAGTTTTATTTTGTTTATAAATATATTTTGTTGCATTGATTTCATTTTGATTTGTAGTTTGTCACATAATTTGTGGATTAGGCAAATATTGTGTATGTTTTTATTCAAAAGTTACTTATTGTAGTATTATAATATCTGTGCTTTTTATAACAAGACTTGACTATCGTATTGTTACCATGGTATGCCTAGTCTTATTATAAAGGTAACCTTCGAACACAATACACGAATAAAAATTTCCATCCACAAATAAATAACAAATTATATTAATCAATATGCAATCAAATACCTACCAACAATTTGAACATAATAAGCGCCATCTAGCGATGAGTACGCAATGGGCGAAAAAAAGAAATACCGCTCCATCTCTAAAGGTGGGTACTGACGGCAGCGACTTCAGTCGCCGGCGACTTGTCAGCGACTTCCATGTCATGTGTCTACATTATAGCGACTTATAGGCATGTCAATACAATGATTCTGGGTAAATACAATATAGATTCGATTAATTCGATGTCGATTAATCGTGACATTTTATAAATGTGCTGTAGACATTAAACATTGTTGATGATAATTTACTATGCATGCAATTAATTAGATAAAAATAAAGTACTTTTATTCATCCTAGATTTTTTTTTATTAAACAAAATTATCAACTACGTCAATGTATCTATCGGACACCAATAGTCACGAGACTCAATTTCAATCCAAAGTCTGTGCTACTATGTAAAACCCAATTGAACTCAGTTTTACTTTCACGTGAATAGAAGTGGTCTTTACAACCTCAAACCAACGGCAGTCTAAATCTAGCTAACTAATCTATAAATATTTATTCTATGAATTTAAATTAATCGAACTCAAATCAAGCCGATCTATGATTGCCTGTTTTTGTATTTGACTTTGTATCTGTTTTTGTGTTTAGTGAAATAAGTCACTAATTTTTTTAACAGTTTAACAGATTTTAGAAGCTTATGAATCGATTCATTTAAATAATTGAGATTTAAAATTTAATGTAAAAGTCGATTTTCCGACTAATCGATTTCAAATAGCCATGTTTACTTTTACTTTATCTGCCAAAGACCAAAGATATCTGATATGCAAGCAGGTCTGCTTCTGCTTGTGAAATTGTGAAGTAAATAATCAATATTTGATCGATATTACTTTGGAAGTGGATTTATTTAAATGTCTTTAGAAAGAAAAAGAATGCTTTTAGCACTAGCTGCTGTATGTATTTATGACAAGGCAAAGAAAAAAAAAAGATGTTGGATGAAGAAATGGTTACTTCAAAGATCCAGATATTCCCATATTAACTTATTGGCAGATTTAGCACTACAAGAACCCAATGATTTTCGAAATTATTTACGCATGGATACATCTACATATCAAGAACTGTTAACCCTATTGGAGCCCATGCTAACAAAACAGAACACCGTTATGAGAAAAGCAATTACAGCTCATGAACGATTATCAGCCACCTTACGATTTCTAGCGACTGGACGATCTTACGGAGATTTACAATACAGTGTCGCAATATCTAAACAAGCCTTAAGCTATATAGTACCAGAAACTTGTGATGCAATTATAGCCAAATTAATGAAAGAATATTTAAAAGTAGGTATATATTGTGGCATTATAGATAATGTAATATTTTATTATGTATATATTATACATGTATACATATATATAATTATAAATTCAAAAATTAAAACACCAGTAATGTATTTTAATATTCAATTCAATGCATATTCAATACACACTTATCCATAATAATTATTGATGAATATAATTATCTTTATATAGATTAGATTATATCTCAGCACATGTTACTGCCAGATTAATTTGGAACCTACACTTATCAATTTAATTAATTTCTAGATTCATCTGGAATACTGTAGCATTATAAAGATGAAAAAAAAAAATTAAATCAGATAGGGAGTTTTTAACTTCTACAAATTTTTCCTTTTTGTAGTAATGATATAGGTATATCTATTAGATATTGTTTGAAAATTTTTAAGTATAGTTATTAGTTTCGGACACCATAGTACATTTATTTGACGTTCAAAGAGTAAATTTTATATTTCGATATAAAAAAAATGTTTGGATTTGAATTTATCACAATATCTGATAACAATAATTACTCATAGTAGGTAAAAATATTCTACTTAAAATAGTTACTGGTTTGCCTTCGGGATTGTGGATGTCAGACAGAAATTCCATGTAAAAACAGTAACCTGGTTAAAGTTCATTAAAAAAAAATGCTGGGAAGAAGATTATTGTTTTATGCAAAACTAAACATTAAAACAAACTGAGTTGATTTAAATATTTATTTATTATCTTTGATTTAAACAATTACAAGTTGTTATTATATATTTATTTTATACTAGTAATTAAAATTAAAAAAAAATAGCTTAAAATTATTGAATTAAATTAACTATTTTTATCTTTTGCTATATTTTATATCTTTTGTTTTAAACACAATTCTTAGTATATATTAGTTATTTACTAAAATAAGAAAAAAAACACTATCACTTAAAATTATTATTGATTCTAATTATATAATTATATATTATCTTTGATTTAAATAAAATTGTTTCCATATTATTAAAATTAATATTTACTAATAACGAAAAAAGAATACACTATGGCTTAAAATTAGTGTAGTACAGTGATATTTTCTGAGACTGAGTATTATTTTGTGAGTTTGTGCTTGTTGAAGGTGAAGGTATTAAGTGACCTCTCACAGGATCTATTAAAAGAGGTCGAGGAACACTTCTATTACTAGCATTTGAATGTTGAACTAGTTGAAATTTTTTAGGTTGAAGTGGGATGGAAATATTATTATTGTTATTCACATCCAAATGACTTTGTCTACAAAGAGAATCCATTTGGGCTTCAAATAGGACATCATTAATTAATTTCTCTGCAAAAATTTGTTGCTGTTTCGGTAATTTTCTTAACACCCCTACCCATGCTTTAGCCGCATCATCCCAATGATCGGTTGTGATCGTTTCACTGAGGTGTTTATTTATTTTGGAGAGAATGTCTTCTCTTGGTCTCTTGCTTTTAGTTCTAACAGATGTTGTGGATGTTGTTGCGGTAGATAAATTTACATCACAATTTAAATCTGAATGTGGTTCTAAATTTTCATTTCCCTCAAAATCTTCTTGTTGTGATGACTGAAATAAAAAAAGCAAAAAACATTAATATATTTAATAATAATAGTTTATTTTGTTTCAGTTTCCAGAAACAGAAGAAGAGTGGCTAAATATTGCAAATGGGTTTGAAGAGAAATGGCAGTTTCCTCATTGCTTAGGAGCTATTGATTGAAAGCATGTGAAAATTGTGCCGCCAGCTAACAGTGGATCCTATTTTTTTAATTATAAAAATGATTTTAGTGTAGTTTTGCTAGCAATTGTGAATGCAGATTATGAATTTATAATGGTAGATGTAGGGACTAATGGTCGCATTTCAGATGGTGGAGTCATTAATAGAACAATATTTTATGAAAAATTAAATGCAGATGATTTGCATATACCAACTCCATCAAAATTAAATAATAGTAATATTATTGTACCATATGTTTTTATTGGGGATGATGCCTTTAGTTTACGTCCAGATTTATTAAAACCTTATCCTGGACGAAATTTAAATTTACAACAAAAGATATTTAACTATAGACTGTCAAGAGCCCGTCGTATCATTGAAAATGCGTTTGGAATTTTAGCGAATCGATTTAGAATTTTTAAAACATCAATTAATTTAAATTTAAAAACAATTGATAAAGTAGTTCTGGCCTCATGTATTTTACATAATTTCTTACATAGAAAATGTAAAGATTATATAAATATTGCAGATGTTGAAAATTATAATGATAATTTAGAACAAGACTTCATAAATTTAGAAGTCACAAATCAAGGACAGAGTCAAACGATGGCAAAATTTGTGCGAAATCAATATCTACAATATTTTAATAATGAAGGTAGTGTCCCTTGGCAAAATCATGCTACAAATACATAAAGTTATGTTATATTGTAATTTAATTTCAATATCTCAATCATAATTCAATAAAGCTTAATTATTCTCTTTCCTGGACATAGGTATATAATGTTTTAAAAATAATAAATAGTATGTATAGTGCAATACAAAATAGTGTAAAAATTGTTTGATTATATTCTAGTTGTTTTTATTTGTAATAATATTTTTGTTTTGCTACCCAAGTGTAGGTTTAACAATTATTAGTACCGACCATAAGGTATACAATCATTGATTTTCTTTAAAAAGGTTTAATATTAAAGATATTTGTTTTTCTTTACGATGAATGCAAAATTATTGCCTGATTGAAAATAATATTTTATGTTTTGCTTCAGTTCCCGAATAATTAAAACATTAAAAACATTTTACTTATTTTTCAATTACTTTCAGCTAATACAAAAGTAATATAATAGATCAAACCTGATAAGTGTATCTTGTATCATAAATATCCAATATTTTTTAACACTGATAAATAATACAATATTATTGAATATCACCAATATATTTAATTAATATACAAAAAAGTATCTAAATAATAAAAATATTAAAAATATAATTTCCGTTTTGTAATCTTACCTGACTTTCATTTCTTTCCTCTATATTACTGATAGAAGCCCTAGGCGTCTCTTGTTCTATAAGGAAATTCAATAAATCGTAATACCATAATGATGGTGATAGTATGTCCTCTGTGGCCATACCAGATTTAGACGATTTTTTTATTTTTTCCCTCTGCCGTCGCCACACATCCCTCATGTTTTTAATTTTTTTTATTACGAAGTCTCTATCAGCGTTTGGCTCCACTTCCTTAAATTTTTTTATAAGCACCTCATATGAATCAGTTTTTAGATCTCTGTTTAAATACTCTTTACTTTTAATTTTCCATAACGCGGGTTGACCGCGATACAGTTCTATAAATTCGATTATGAATTCGCGTGTATATTTACGCCAATCCGCCATTTTGCAGTTTCAATTCAAACAGAACTGGCCAACTGAGTTTTGAACACCGCGCTCTTCAGTGTATAATATGTACGCTATTTATTGTCAGGTGACAACGAATAATCAAAGTCAAATCATTCAGCTGTCATTGACAGCGATTTTTCAGATTTGTAGCGATTTAGGTCGCTACTTCGCCCGCGACTTCAAGTCGCTGTGAAAACTCACGTCTACACGATGACTTTTACGTCGCCGTCGACAAAAGTAGCCGTCGACATCGCCAGCTACTTGAAGTCGCTGTTAAAAATTCACGTCTAGACAATGACTTTGACGTCGCCGGCGACCGAAGTCGCTGTCGTCAGTACCCACCTTTAAAGTGTTGAATTCAATATTGTAAGTTGGCAACACTGAGTAGCGTCGTTGGGTCGAATTTAGTATTGTAACAAGATGGTGGCTATATAAGAAATATAGTATAACGTTGTGAAAGTTAAAAGTATCTAATAAATAAAAAAGTTAATTAAAGCATAAAGCATTTTATTTAATAAATATAAACTTTACATGGCGCTGAGGACGAAAAAACTACAAGTACGGAGAAGATTATTATTATAATCAAAATATTAAAAAGGTCGGGGACGCCATTAAGGCTTGGTTGCATGCGGCATAATTATAGAAAAATAGAAAATAGAGTTATTGAAGCCGCCACCTCCATTAAATATAGCATCGGGAGACATTAATTGCTCCTTTCAGGAATGGAAGCAGAAATATAATTGATATTACACCGCAAGCGGAGCGGAACAAAAATTAAATAAGGAGCAAAAACGTGCTTTATTATTACACGTGGTCGGGGATCAGGGTTTAACCATTTATACTTTATACAAAGTACAAAGAAAAGTTAACATACGAAGAAATATTAGAAAAGATAGAAGCCCACTGCACCCCGCCCAGCAATGAAACTTATAATAGACATATTTTCTTCTCTAGAAAACAGAACGAAGGTGAAAGTGTGGATGAATAACACAAGGGGTTGCCTAATCTAAACATATTTAAAAAATTATTTTGCTCTCTAAAACATCATTTTTGTCTGGTAAGGAGTTCGGTGAAGGACGATTCTAGTCCGGATCTTAGACTAATGTTCGACACGCATCCAATAAAAGCCACCTATACTACGGGAATACACTGAGTAAAACAACCGTTGCAAGGTGAACCGACTTTATTCACACTCGGAAGAAAAGCAATCGTACGTAAACAGGGCGACCCTTATATACATTCCCGCGAACATAACGCTTGCGCGATTCAGAAATGAGTCGTCGTTGCTTACCGCTTATGAGATATATAAAGATTCAGTTGAAAACTTCACTAGCGCGATTCAGGATGAATCGTGACATGTTGTAGTGACATATTATAATTTTTTTTATACATATTTTACATTATATTTTATTTTAAACTTATTTATTATTTTATTAATATTTAGCTAAAATGTGAGGCTTTAACATTCCGCCCACCATGGACAGAATGTCCATAAAACATGAGTAACAAAAACAATAAACAAAATCAAGGTACTAAATTAAACAATGAAAACACTTACATTACTAAATTTGTTCTAACATAACTCATTATTCGGTTAGTGGCAATATACATAGTTTTGACGTTGGTCTTTTAATTATATTACCTTTACAACGCAAACTAACTACACGAGTAATATTGTCCACCCCAGGATGCTTATCCACGACTAAACCAAATAACCACTTAGCTGGAGGTAAATCATTCTCTTTTACTAGTACTACATCCCCAACTTTAGGCTCTGAAATCTGACGTGTCCATTTGTACCTTTGGAAAAATTGAGTTAAATACTCTTGTTGCCATCGGCGCCAAAAATGCTGCACCATACGCTGAGTTAATTGCCATCGTCGAAGATTAGTTATGTTGCTAGTTTCGTAATTCGAGTCTGGCACAAGTACTAAAGGTTCGCCTATCAAAAAATGTCCAGGTGTAAGTGGAAAGGGATCCTCTGCATTAGAACTGACTTTGGATAATGGCCTGGAGTTAAGACAAGCTTCGATTTGAGATAAGACGGTAGTAATTTCTTCAAAGGTAAGTGTCGAATCACCAATTACTCTTTTCATATGGTACTTGGCTGACTTTATTCCTGCCTCCCAAAGTCCTCCGAAATTAGGAGCGTGGGGAGGAATAAAGTGCCAACGAGTATTATTTGTTGCCAGACAGTTAGCTATTTCGTCTGCTATACCGGACCTTTCATCAGTGAAGAGAGTTTTTAACTCCCGTGATGCACCGACAAAGTTTGTACCATTGTCACTCCAAAGGTCAGTGCAATGACCACGTCTCGCTACAAACCGCTTAAAGGCTGAAAGAAAACCTTGAGATGTCATGTCACTCACAACTTCTATATGAATTGCACGGGTAGCCATACATATAAACAAACATATATAGCCCTTATATGAGCGATGACCTCTACCCTTTGTAGTACGTAGCGAGATAGGCCCTGCGTAATCAACACCGCTTTGAATGAAAGGTCGACAAGCAGTTACTCTAGCTGCTGGTAGTTGACCCATCAACTGATGAGATGTACGAGCATTGTTGCGAAGACATATTACACATTTACGAACGTAATACTTGGTAAGATTTTTACAATCGATAATCCAATATTTAGTTCTTAAAAAAGTTATCATTATTTGTGGACCGCCGTGCATAGTCCTTTCGTGGGCATCGGCGATTAAAAGATTAGTTAACGGTGATTTTCGAGGAATAATAACAGGATATTTCATATTATCCACGATATCAGATAACTGCAACCGCCCACCAACACGGAGAATTCCAACTTCATCTAGAAATGGATTCAGTGAGGTAAGTTTGCTTTTATTATTTACAGTTCCTGATTTCGTTAAGCTCTCTAATTCAGAATAAAAATGTTGTGCTTGACATTGACGAATACATATGTTTAACGCTTCGGTTAGTTCTTCAGAAGTAAATGTTTTGCCATAAGATATTCTAGGTTTATTATGTAAACAGTTCTTAAAAAATCTTCTACAAATAGCTATTATTTTCAAAAGTTTATTTATTGACGAAAATCTTTCCCATAAATGAAATGTATCCTGAGTAACTAAATGATGTGTCTTGATCTTTTCTTCTAAATTTGTTTCTTGTAAATAGTCTCCCTTTTTGTAAATTATTTCTTTATTTTTAAGCCATTTTGGACCTACCTTCCATAAATTATTCTCAGGGTAATTTAAACCTTGTACACCTCTAGATGCACAATCTGCTGGGTTATCTGCAGACTTTACATATGCCCATTGTGTTCCATTCATATAGCTAAGAATCTCTGATGTTCGATTCGCAATAAAACATTTCCACCTACTTGGATGGCTATTTATCCAAGCAAGCACAACCGTAGAGTCAGTCCACGCATGAACATTTTGTTTTGAAACATTGTAAATTTCGGCTACTTCTCGAAGCAATTTTGTTAACAAGACAGCACCACACAGCTCCAGACGCGGAATAGTGACCTTCTTCACTGGAGCTACCCGAGTTTTTGACGTAATGAGATACACGTTTATTTCACCTGACTTACTAATGACTCGAGCGTATACAACTGCTGCATATGCATCATTCGAAGCATCGCTGAAGCCGTGAAGTTCAATCAAGGAGTCATTCTCTCTGGTATGTATCCATCTAGGAATTTGAAATCCGGTAAGTAAATTTAAATTATTTCTATATGAAGTCCATTCATCCAACAATTGTGGTGGAAGTGGTTCATCCCAATTTATCCCAGATATCCACAATTTTTGGATGAATATTTTAGCAACAATTATAGTTGGTGCGATCCAACCCAACGGATCGAATAAGCGAGCAATATCTGACACTACTTTTCTTTTAGTTACAGGGTGATTCAACGGTGGCAGCTGCACGGAGTACTCAAAATCGTCGGATCTTCGGTTCCAGGTAAGTCCTAATATTTTTCTTATTTCATCTGTTTTTAATTCTAAAAATTCATCATTACAGACTATTTCATTTTGTAAATGTTTTAATAATTCATCATTATTACTACACCATTTCTGCATTTCAAAACCCGCTCCCTTTAGTAAAATCTTCATTTCTTTACATATTTTTCTTCCTTCCGCAACATTCTGGCATCCAGTCATTAGATCATCCATGTAGAAATCCTGTAAGACTCTTTGTGAAACATACGGCATATTACAACCATCGTCATGAGCAACTTGTTGTAATGCCTTTACAGCTAAATAAGGCGCGGAAGCTGTGCCGAATGTTACAGTTAATAATCTTAAATGTTCTAAGTTGCTTTCAGGATCATCTGGGTTACGCCATATAATTCTTTGGAAGTCTGTATCTTCTGGATAAACCTTAACTTGGCGATACATTTTAATAATGTCCGCTACGATACATATGGGATGAGTTCTCCAGCGCATAATAATATGTCTCAAGTCCGATTGAAGAGTGGGACCAACCAACAAATCACTGTTCAGTGATTTTCCATTAGTGCCCGGACAAGACGCATCGAACACTACCCTCACCTTGGTTGTGGTTTTGTCCTCTCTAATTACAGCATGGTGAGGAAGATAAACGGCATCTTTTTTGTCGATTTCATCATTTGGCACACGTTCCATGTGTCCGAGATCCAGATACTCCTTAATTACACTTACATATTGTGATTTTAGGTTTGAATTTTTTAATAATCTTTTTTCTAACAATAAAAATCGTTTAGTAGCGATATCCTTTGAATTTCCGTACTTACAAGTAGGATCTGAATCTCGGAAAGGGAGTTTCACAACATACCTGCCAGTTGAATCTCGTTTAGTCGTGGCAGCAAAGATCTCTTCACATCTTACTTCTTCTTCAGTAAGTATTTTCTTATTCATGTTATCTTCTGATTCCAGCTCCCAAAATTTGCGAAGCAATTCATTATTATCAAGCTGACTATGCAGGTTAATAACTCTAGAACTATGACCATTACCATTATTATCCGCACATCCTGAATAAACATGTCCAGATAAGATCCAACCTAGTTTGGTTTTTTGAGCTATAGGAGAACCAGGTGGACCTTTGATTAAACCATCTTCCAATATCTGGGCATATACCTCGGCACCCAATAATAAATCGATTTTATTGGGTACATTGAATGTGGGATCGGCTAAGTCTGCTTTAGATAATTCTTTAACTATTTCGATAAAAACCTTTCTTTCAGGTAAGAAAGACGTAAGATTACGCATTACGTGAGCCTTAACGCGCAAAATAAAATTGGAATGAAGTGACTTAATTGTTAAATAGACAACATACTTGGATTCTATCAATCCATTATGATCACTTCCCAATCCTGAAATCACACCTTTGTGTGGGATTTTCGTAAGTCCATACAGTTGAACGGCAGCTTCGGTAATGAATGACGCCTGAGACCCTTGATCGAGCAAGGATCTCAGTGTCATAGTTGCTCCTGTTCTACTCTCGACCTTGACTAAGGCAGTGGCCAATAGTACTTGGCTTTGACTATTCGCAAAACAGGCAACAACGTTTGAGGCACCTTGCAAAGAAGTCGCAGGTGCAACATCTTTGGCATCCGAGTTCTCATTTGCAACATTACATTGGACGTTTTTAGGGTGTAAAAGAGAATGATGCCGTTTTTTACATACCTTGCAGCGAGTGGATTGGCGGCAGGAAACAACAGAATGATTGTATCCTAGACAGTTAAAACACAAACCCTTGGACTGGACAAAATTACGTCGCGTGTCTGTATCTTCCTTAGAAAACTTTTTACAAAAACATAACTTATGATTTTCATTACAGAAAGGGCAAACAATTGATGAAACATGGTGTGACTTTACAGTGGCTTGTTTATTATTAGCTAATTTAGAACCTTTATTATCACAAAACTCTAACGATCTGAATCTCTGTTCTAAAAATTCTTTAAACATTTCTATATTTGGCAATTCTTGTGTATAATTACATACCTTTGCTTCCCATTGCCTCCTAGACTCTATATCTAATTTTAAACATAAAATATATATAATTAAAATATCCCAGTTATCTATGTTTATCTCTAAATTTTTCAAAGCATTCATACATTCGTTAGTATTATCTAATAACTCCCTTAACGCCTGAGATGATTCTGACACAATGTTTTTCTGACTCATAAACCTCTTTAAAATACAGTTGACTATATATCTTTTATTATTGTAACGATTCTCTAACTGATTCCAACATAAATTATAATTTGAACTAGTTATAGGTATATGACGAAGCAGTTGTTCTGCTTCTCCAGACAAATGTGACTTTAAATAATGCAACTTTTGTACATCATCTAAGGAAGCGTTACTATGTATTAAGGAAACAAATAAATCACGGAAAGAAGTCCATTCGGTATAATTCCCAGAAAAAGTAGGGATTACAATTTTAGGCAATCGCACACTTACGGTATTACTTTGACTTATTCCGTTATTTATTTGTAGACCAATATTACTTTTATCTTTGATGTACAAACCCTTAAGTGTATCTTTTAATATAGATTTATATTCCATATAAGCTTCCTCAGTTACATCAAATGTCTCTTCCTGAAAATAATCCGAAGACTCTAAAATTTCTTGATCAAAATCAGATAGCATTTTTAAATGAGTGTCTTTAAATAAAATCCATTGTGTCTCTAAATTCTCAAGACGAGTTTCAACATAAGATATTGTAAGACGCTCTTTCGGCGACTTCTTAAAATTAATTTTACCTCTAGATATTGCCGAAGCAATGTCCTTTTGAATTCTACTTAATGTTTCCATTTTAATCAAAGCAATATATATTTTATAATGAAATTAGATAACTTAATATAATCTTATACTAACACTTTACAATTGAAATACTTAACGTCCCTAAACAAGATGACAAAATTTTTCTAAGTCCAATTTTTTTTTTTCAAAATTTTTCTAAGTGTTTTTACATGTAATGTCTAGTGGAATTCCGGCATAGGTTCCCCGTAGTATCACTTTTTAACGAATTATTCTAAGTCCTAAACTACTTAAACTATCTTGAAATATTTTACAAGTCCGGAGTTTTAACTTTACTACTATTTGCACTTTATTGGTAATCTCACTGCACTATTTCTCGAAGTTATTAATGAAACAATAGTACTCACGATTTTCCACAAGCTCACTCACTACTCACTTCCCTTTGTTGCTTGGGTTCCTTTACTGCTTAGCCGCTCGCTGCTTTATTGTGACTTTTCATCCGCTTGGCTTTTCCGTACTGATGATGATTCTTGTGATATATTTGCTGCCTCACCGCGTCTTCCAACACTGTGTCAAGAACCATACACCACCGTAGTAGGGGCTGGAGAGGTGCCCATATAACTACCAGAGGGCACCTCTGTTATGCTGTCTTCACAATCCGGCTCGAAGGACCAATATGTTCGACACGCATCCAATAAAAGCCACCTAAACTACGGGATTACACTGAGTAAAACAACCGTTGCAAGGTGAACCGACTTTATTCACACTCGGAAGAAAAGCAATTATACGTAATCAGGGCGACCCTTATATACATTCCTGCGAACATAACGCTTGCGCGATTCAGAAATGAGCCGCCGTTGCTTACCGCTTA
Organism: Junonia grisea; assembly: GCA_018235645.1. Taxonomy (NCBI): domain Eukaryota; kingdom Metazoa; phylum Arthropoda; class Insecta; order Lepidoptera; family Nymphalidae; genus Junonia; species Junonia grisea. Next base: position 888 of record DVXP01002040.1, on the reverse strand, counting down.
TGACATATATGAAGATTCTGATGACAACTTCACTAGCGCGATTCAGGATGAATTTAGTGACATGTTGTAGTGACATAATATAATTTTTTTTATACATATTTTATATTATATTTTATTTTAAACTTATTTATTATTTTATTAACATTTATCTAAAATGTGAGGCTTTAACAAGCGACATTAAAAATTATAACTGTGTGATGAATTTTTAATCGAAACTGTTTTTGTTTATTGTGCTTAATTTGAGTTTAATTTATAACTATAATAAAAAGAAAAAAAGGTACCAATTAATATTTTAAGGTTTCTCGATAAAAGTTCATAAGTTACAACTGTGGCATTCACCTACAATAACTCAGTACAGTACAGTATAGTATAACTCAGAATAAATCAGAACCTGGTACCAACAAGACGTCTTTCATTGATCCCAACCTTACACAACACTTAAATTAGAAAATATAATGAGATGGAGCCATCATAACTAAACATAAGCAGTGAAACGGAAAAAAGAAAATACCTAACGACGGTACTTTAAACCGAAAATATATAAAAGGGTTTTAAAAAGTTCCCTTATCGAGTTATAGTTTGAAAGGTGAAGCTATTGGACGGCGCCACGGGCAAGTTTTATTAAGCGATCAAACTTTAAAAGATTAAACTCGCGTTATAAATAACGCGTCCGGAGCACTGGAGCTTTGCTTATTCATCACAAGTTTCAGGATAATGGATTATGTGATGTATTGCCTGAGTTTTACTAATTATTAGTTTTAGTTTGTATCATTTAGCGTCAATATTATGTTTAATAATTAATTTGTAACATACGTAACACAGCCTGTACATATCCCACTGCTGGGCATAGGCCTCTTCTCCTGTTAGGGAGAAGGTATGGAGCTTAAT
>DVXP01002039.1:0-13532 GCA_018235645.1 Junonia grisea | reverse complement strand
TAATAAATGTTATTTGCAGTTAACAATTTTCTTTTTTCTTTATTACAATATTTATGGCAAGACTAGGTACATATACAAATGAACGTAAATATTATAAAATGCACAATTTAATTATAAATAGAAGTCATTGCTTGTTTTCAAGCATAAGAATTTTTTTTTCATTTAACGCTGATCCTGTAGGATTAAAATTATTTAAAGTGAAATAAAACTATACTTACTGGTAATGTCTGATGGCGGTGCAACGCTTTCGGAATTGCGCATGTATCTCAAGTCCAGCAGGTATCCTGAAAAATAAATGCGATTTGTTTCATTATTGGTTATGTTACGTTGTACCCTTAACAAATAAATTCTCATTTCCTGTGACGGCGATTTGACATGATTGCTTTCCAATGATGTAAACGTGTCTATAGAAGCAATATGGCAGAGAATTATCTTGTAGAAAACATTAACTTTTTACTTTGATATTATTAAATTTACAACTTTTAATTATTTTTATGCATTATGCATATAGTTTTTACAATATTACTTCACATTTACGTCTTATTATTAACAGATGGCTGAGTTGCATTTTATATATTTTATGTTTTTCGGGGAAATATGTTGAAAACGAGAGCAGCCGTGAGCAGAAGATATTCGGTATTAGTAGTAAATGGGTGATTAGTTGAACTAAACGTCTCTCGCTGACAAGAACTCATTATACCAAAGCACGGCCCGCAAACATGGAGAAGCAACCGATTTTACGATGGAACAGCAGTTGCTTCATATTTTATTAGAAATATTTAATTACTTTTTCTTATCTAAAACATTTTTCATCAGCTGTGAATTATAGATTATAAATTTTTCAAAAATAGAGACCGGTGTGTAATTTAATTAATTATTTCGATATAAATAAAGGTCTGGTATTGTGTACCAGAAAACTTGTTCGGTGCTACTGGTAGATAATTAATTTTTGATATAAAATAAAGTAGAGAACCTTCTTTTTACATTTTATTACTTCACGTATTATACGTTACCACTTTTGTTGCCTACAGTTATAAATGTAGTATCATACAGACTTGAAAAAGTAGCCTATTATGAAAATTCGATATTGAAATAAAACAATTTTGAATGGATTAAAATCGCATATCTCTATTAATTACTTTGTACATGCCGACGTTTCGAATATTTTACAGCAATCATGGATAATTCCTTTCTTGTTATCGTAAATAAAAACCTGTTTTCGTGTTCATGCGTCAGGCAGACCACTGACGGAATGTCTCTTTAAAATCATTAAATAAATTTAGAACGCACCAAAAATTAAAAAAAAAAATTTATCATACTCCTCACATATTTTGATCTTTTTAATCCAACTTCGTACATTTGGTATTCAAATTATGAATTCAGAAAGACATTAGGTACAGCTTAATGAGGCTCGCCTTAATGTATATTGTATTTTAGATATGATACCATATAGGTACCTGCATACGTTAGGATTTCCAACCGCCAATATCGTCTGAATTTTATATAGACATAATTTTAAAGAATGCGTATTGAGTAAAATTAATTACTACACTATATGGTGCAAATATTTAAATATTAGGTGCTCTGAGTGAAAACTTCATTAAACTACGATTGATTCGCAAGCCAACTTTCATGCATACCACCGAAGTTCCAAACACACCAACATTTGTCTGAGGTATTTTATTGCACGTACGAAATTCTATAGAAGTCTGTTTGAAGCTTGTACCGGTGTCTGTTGTGCTCAACACACACTTGTTCATGTTTAATACGGAAACGCATTCATGCAGGTACGCAACCTGTCAAAGTCAGCGGACCGAAACACTGTAGCATTGTTGCTACCCTAGCCAATGACCTGTTGACTGTATTCCGTTCGAATCAATTCATCTGGTCATTTAGTAGGAAATCCTCGCGTTTTTATCTTTTTTCTACGTTTAATTTTTATTCTTGTTGTTAATGACCTACTTTTATATAGGTTTCACTGTCGTTGCACTAAGAGAATATTAAAATAGATAAACTCTATAGTTATAGAGAAGGCGTATATAAAACTAAAATTGATATACGTAGGTAAATGTATGTGCAAATAATTGGTATTGCAAATGTGTAAAAATCAAATTGAATTAAAAGTTACTTCTGTCCGTACCAACAATGTCGAACAAACAATTGGGTGTACTACGCACGTGGCATGCATACTCCAAATTATTTTAATTATTTCGATCAGTGGGCAACCGGTAGTATTTGAATTGAAGTGAAACACAAAACAGTCCTACGTGTAATATATCATACATGTTGGGTATACGATATTAAACTATCTGTCGTGGAAGTCGCTTATCGTGGGGGTAAGAAAACGCTGCTACCTCGAGAACAGCTCATTTTCCGAACAAGACATATCTTTATATTTGATCTGAACAAACAAATAAATTAACATGCTCACTTTCCCATTACTATTATAAGGAAAGATGAAGAAATTTCAATATTAATTAATACTAACTAAGGGGTATGTGTATGGGATGTATGCATATTCGTTTTTGTTTAATAGTAGGTACCTCTTTATAGTTTTATCGTAAAAATATTTACGTTCCAGCTGCAGTGCCGTTTGTTTGTTTGTATCGATGTTTTGTAGACAATCTGTCCTGCAATTGTCTCATTGACATACTTCTCATTGTACATCATTACAAAACGACTAGTATTACCTATATCTTTATTACTCTTTATGCCTTTTTGACATTAACATCAATAACTTTATAACCTAAAAGATTTCTAACCTAATAGCTAAGATGCTTATAAGTCATTGCCTAATAGATTTAAATATTGAAAATTGGTATTTTCAAATTGATTGCTACCATTTAGGTACTCCTTAGAGGCAATTTATACTAACTTGTTAAGCTTGACGTTATGATCCATTGATTTACTTTATTTACTTCTATAGAAGTTAACCTTACAATATGGTTTGTAAATGGTCACAACAGAGATGTTTGACCTGAAACTTACATTCTTTAACCGGTGTGCGAGTGAAACGAGAATAGTTAGAGTAGGAGAGGTTGTTGAAGGTGGCTTGCGGTCACGAAACTGGTTATTGGATTGTCTCAGAATAATAATTAACCTTATGCCATAAACAATTGAGTCCATTTTAGCTTTTGTTAACTTAGACGGCCCCCATTATTATTGTATGTACATGAATATTAGTCATCGTCGTGACTTAACATAGCATAGGTACTCATCTTGGGTCTCAATTTTCATTGAAATATTTTCTCGGCTGTTGTAAAAATTAATATACAATACAATAAAAAAGATGATAACCTATACATTAATACGTGAAGCGTAAACTTCATATATTAGGTAGGTAGAAAGGTATACATTTTTACAAAAATTCGATGTACCTACGGAGGAGTTTGAAAATTTGCATAGATAGTTAAGTTTACAGGTAGAAATGAAGGAGGATTCATAAAGTTATTTTTTTTTAACAAATTAAATTATTTAAAATAAAATTTACTCACGCAACGAAACTACATCGACACCTATGTAACATTACTATCAGTCAAAATACAGTCATTTGTCAGGCTGTTGAATTAAAATCGTTAAAAAATTCAAATGAATACCCCGACAAAAACGTTCCATGTTTTCATCAATTGCGGCCGCTTATACACATAGGTATAGGAAAATAGATTAAACAACTCGATGAATTTCGTTTAAATCAAATAACCTTCTAAAGAACCAACCTTGACACTCCTTTATGCAGAGGCCGGAGTCGTAGTTGTGATGCGACTTGTTACAAGCCACGCTGCAGGGCGCGCATCTGTTGGTCTCGGGCGAGCAGTACTCATCCAGTTGACACGTCAGCTGACCACACCTGATGCCGTCCAGCGTCAGCTGGGCCACTGCCGCGCCGACTAGTGCCAAGAGACAAGCGATTCGTGACATTTTTCTACCTGAAATTGTATTGTCAAAGGTTAATATGTGACATTATGCTATTGAACTAATTGGAGTTTATCTAATCAGCCATATAGGAACATGCACGGTAATTGAAAGTTGTATTCGAGATTTATAACTACATGTTATGTATAGGTATAATTATACTGAAATCAAGAGAAATTATTTTCGTATATTTGTAAAAAAATTCAGGACCGATTTTAAAAGTTATAAAATACTACATGTCGCGGAGTAACATAGGATATTTAATTTATTTTGGATGATTGGACGTTGAATGTGTATTATTGTAAAATCTATGACGTTATTGTTACTGAAGATAAAAAAAGTCGTCCCGCTTGAGAGCTTTCACGACCTCGGCAATATCTGTGCCTTCGTTATATTTATTGACATGGGGAATAATCACGCCTTATGGATAGTTATGGAGTGACAAAAATTAATTAATTATCATTTTTGTAATAAGTCATTCAATATACCTAATGCAATTCTACGCAGATGAAGTCGCGAGAATCGACAATTTTACCATAAAAATAAATCATTGCACACATTGTCATAAGTAATTAGGTAGTAAATATTTATAGACACATACAACATGAAGAAAAAAGCCGTACTTAATAATGGATAAATAGTTATATATGTATTATTATTGAGCAATACTTAAATAAAATACATAATCCAAATCATAGATTAACAAAAGACGGCGCGGCTTAATAAAATTGATGTATTTTATTATAAAATTAGTACGTCTTTAATATTTTCGATATAAATGTTATTTTCGGTTAGTTACATAGGTACAACTTCTTTCTGTCAACTATAATCTTCGTCACGCGGTCGGTAGAAATTCTTTAAAAAATTTAACAAAACAAAAATTTCTACTCCATTCAAATCAAACGAGCTAATCTTATTTTTATCTATAATCTTGATTCTATTATTGAAATATTAAGTAAAAATTTATTATAAGTAACCTCTTTCACAAAACACGTTATCTAAACGCGTTATCGTTAAAGTCGTGTTTAATAATTCACAGTACATTGTCTCAAATGTGCTCCTAACAGTGTTAAAAATTCAAGCGTTTATATGGCAACAGTGACTCATCGCCAGCAGGTAGAGCAGGTAACATTTTATGTAAAAACCATTCCCGTGCGATCCCACAGTACAGGTGCATTTCTATGAAAAAACTATTGTGAAACGAAATACTCGGCGCTGTCCTAAGTCAATAATTGTTAGTGTTTAGTCAAATATTTCGTAGAACGCAAATGGTAAAATAAAATATGACTTGTCATTCGCTGCCTGCATTTTTATTACATTAGATAAATATAATGTAATTAAGTAACTATCAAAAAACCGAGAAGTGTTTACTATTAAAATTAAATAATTATATTACCATTAAAATAAAATTAGTCATAATAATCATACTCTAAAGTCTTTAATTAATGCAATGACTCATAACTAAATAATGTCTAGTACAAGAAAGAAATAGCTTTATAGATTATAATGTATTTTAGAATAGATTAAATAAAATATAACGGGATTTGGTATAAATTAAAATTATAACTTAATAAAAAAATAATATAATAAAAAATATGTGCCAAATTTAAAAAAATAAAATAAGAAATCTTTGAATCAAAGAAAGAAAAAAAGTATTAAATGAGGTCATTTATGTTCATTTTTTCCAAAACAATATCAATGTATAAAATATAGGACTAAGGATACCTACCGGAATCTGCTGGACTCCTTTGCACAAAAATATTTTTTTACAGAACATAAATTAATTTTATATAGATAAATATACAGCCTTTTTTTCAAGGAGGAAACATCGATTTCAATATTACATTTCTTTTGAACATGTTAATAAATAGAAAGCCACGAGAACACGCACTGAGAGACGGTCGCACAGTTTTTACTATGGTTGCTAGGCAACAAAGCTAACAACCCACTAATACAAATTCATAACCTACAATGTTAATGTATACAGGTATGTATGACTGTGGGAGAAATTCAATTTTACATGTAGTAAGCCTGGAAAGTAGTCTAAAATAAAAAAAATCGAATAAATATGTACGTCGTCTTTGTTACAGCTCTTGATACATTTATTTTCATTAATTGAAATAAATATATTTTTACTTTCGAGAAATGGATTTTTTTACCTTAAAAGGTTTTTTAATAATCACAGTATGTTGTCTCTTTAAAAATATTGTCATAAATACGACGTTGTATTAAAAATAAATTAATAACATAAATGTAGATGAATATAGAACATATTTATTCAGTCGTAAGAGCAAAACACTATCATATACATGTACCGACAGACGTAGGTACATAATATGTACATATACTGACACTCGTAGATACATACATAATGTCCATATACCTACGTATGTCCAGGCTGATGCGGCAAAGGATTTACAAGGGAACTCTACAAGCGCTGACATGTTGTTTGTAACTGAAATCTATGTCTACATACTCTGAAAAAAAAGCACTTCTTAACAAGAATGATGCCACTCAATAAATTAAGACCTTTGAAATTTGAGAATTCGGTAGGAGTCCGTAATTATTATAAAAGAATTTCTACCTCAACAATAATGTTCCTTAAACCCTATAACATTTGTTTCTACGTGACATACGATGTGTTCTTCAAATCATCGAATCGCCTGATCACCTTGAGGGACAGATAAGTACATGATGCAGTAGGGACATTCAATCACGTATATTGGAATATTAGAAATACTTTAATTATAAATATGTATTACTTATACATTTAGCATTTTTCGAAAATTTACAAAAATTTCTGTATTCTGTATATTCTGTAAAATTACCAGATATGGTATTTATTTTTATAGTAAAACTTTTTTGTGGAACTCTATGGGAAGATTTTGAAATTTAACATTTTTGAGGTCAGAAGATGGCAAATGATGGCCCTTTACCACTGTTCGATTTAATCCTTACTTTCAGTTACGGTTGAAATATTATACAACAATAAATCAAATCTTAGCTATTTTAATGCTCATAGATACAGTAATTTACTTACTTGCCTGAAGAAAATTAAAAGAAAAAAACATTATTACTACCGTTTCAGCATAAATATTTTAATAAGTAGGTATACATAAATATTATGTAGATGTGTCAAATACAACTGTATAGTAATATTACCATTGAATGTTATTACGAGTACGTCCGGGTTTTATTGTCGTGATTTTTGTAACAAAACTATAGTTAATACCTATTTTCTTATTTGTGTCAGAAAACAGGTATGTATACTCTTATATTGTTTTATAAGATACGTATATTATGCGTTCATGAAAACTCTAGTAATGATTTCTCTTTGAGACGTACACACCATATTGTATAATATTGTCCAATACATAGTAGTGCTATATCTATTATAGTTTTGGCAGCGTTCGCCACAAAATCGCCCGGGCTGACGATTTACACTTCGACTGCTTTGACATAATTCGCTATATGTCTAAAATTAACAATTTACGACCCACAATATACATATATCACATGCAAATGTATACCCATTCAGGACATATAACTATAGAATTTTTGCTTCATTAATATAAAGATGATGGATTACAAATAGGTGTTTGTTTTTTATTTATTCGTTTAAAATCAAGCGAAACTATAACTACTACTAAGTGCATACATATTTAAATTTTCAGCCTCATTCTCGCCTCCAACTTTTGTTAATTAAAAATAATTTATTAAAGACAGTAGTGATTAGCGGAGAATTTATTCGTGATTATATCGGGTGTGACGAACTCTTGGCTATCCGTTATCCGGGCAGGTGAGAGCAAACAGCCCAGCTCGGAGTAATATCCGGGCCAGAACACTGTTCGCCAATCATATCCGGCGGCTTTGACACATGTATATTACGCGGTTGCATATCATTAAAGTAAAGAGACAGACAGAAATGTCTTCTTCGGAAATAGTTTCAAACAGTTCGTAACCTAATAAGCAAATCGTTATATTTTTTACCAGCTATCAGCTTGGTTTGTGCACCGACTTATGCATAAGACATAAAAGAGCTGGTTTAAAATTCATTTTCGATTCGATCGAAGTATCAAATATATATTACAGATAAAAAAATCAATACATTATAAAAAGCTATTATGTCAACTTTCAGCGTTATTCACACATAGGCAAAGTTAATAGTTATTGAAATACGTTTGTTTGAGTACAGATTCGTCGAGAGCCTTTAGGAGCTCAAGCCTCGAAGACTGTCTTGCATACAAATGAGATAAAAACAATAAATACACCATTGGCATTCCCCGCGCCTTTGTTTCACTGCCGATGCCGCTTTCCTTAACACTCGTTGGCTAGGACATAACATTGTGACTGTACTGTGCCCATTGAAACATTTATCTGTTATTATTGGAGACCGGATTATATGCATCATAAATAGCTCATTATATGCACATGAACTAAAAGCACTCAAAATGTGCATAAGACGTTGCGAAATATACAATATGCAAAAAAATATGCCTAGAAAAATTTTATTATTTTTCAGTGACGACCAACGTCCTTTACGTTGGTCGCCTGAGACCAACTACTGGGGTTGGTCGCTTGGGAGCCCCCCTTAAATATTTAAAATATTATATTAAAATAACAGCGATGTCTTTGTTTTACCTTTTGACTACAGAATCCTAAAAACAACGAAATATACAGGAATCAGATTATGAAAACTGAAATAGAAAAAAATTAACACAAGGCATTTTTTATATTATTATAAAACGAGAAGGGATTTGCGTTTCTCATAATTTATTTAATTGCTCGTATAAGGCAGGTAGCTATCACCATAATCCTTATGGTGCAAAATATGTCACGAGTAACGCATTATGTTTGAATCAACTTGTATTTTTTGTGCTATAAAAATAATTAAATATTAAATGTAATATATTATTCGAATTTTGTAATTAATTTTATCTTCTTCTTCTCCTTCTTCCTAGCATTTTCCCGGATTTAACCAGAACTTACCTGCTTTATTAGCTAGTCTAGGTATTGACAGGTTACTGATTTTTATGCAGAGCGATTGCCGTCTGACCTCCTCAACCCAGAGGGCAAGCCAGTAACCATTTAGACTAGAACATTTACCTATTATGAGTACTGATCGTAATCAGGTGATTGTGATAACAACCGGCACTGACGACTTTACGTGCTCTCCGAGGCACGGTGAGAAGATCCACAAGTACCAGGCCTAGGAGCAAATGTTTGTACAAATACAAACATCCGCCCGAGTGGGAAACGAACCCGCGACCGCTGGCGTTAATAGCGCATTAGCGCATCTACACCAGAGCGGTCGTTTGTAATTAATTTTATATAGTTGATAATACCTCGATTAATAATGAAAAATTATGTGCCGGTACTTTAAAAGCCTCCATAAAGTCTGGTTATGAAAAAGAACCACAACACTCAACGAATATTTATAAATGAATGCTCCATTACAAGCGACGTCTGTGAAGCGAGTAGGCATATTGTATCAAAAGTATGAAAATCAAAATGAGCATTTTGTAATAAAATTTACGTGTATTAAATTTAAATAAAATCCCCGACAACCTTTCCACTGGGAGAATTGTAACGAGTTTTCTAGCTCTAGCCCTAAGCTATTTTCGTTTAATTTGATAACGAGTCGGATCTCCTGCTCATTCCAGGTAGTATTGCTGCATCAATTGCTTTAATATCCTTCAAATGCAGATAGGAAATTTAGAAAAATAAGAGTTAGAAAATAAATATATACACGTGAACATAGAACCAAAAGTCATAAACCATAAAAATTTTAAACAAAGCAATAAAAGTGCATACAGTAACATGGAAAGTGAACACGATAATTATTTAATATTAGTAACATAATTATCCCTAATAGGAGAAGAGGCCTATACCCAGCAGTGGGATATGTACAGGCTGTGTTACGTTTTTTTTTTTTTTTTGTTTAACATAATTATGGAATAAATGGGCATAGCAGACAGCTCGATATTGTATTCTTATAATGCATTAGAAAAACTTTGGCTCGAATAACCAAACAAGTTAAATAAAATTTCACTTTTATCATGGCATTTCGCCGTCTTGTATCTAATTATTACTAATTAAGTTTTATCAAACTTAACACAGACAAAATATTTACTTAATAGTATTCATGACAACAGGTTGTGGAGTTAAAAAATCATTTCTCCTTATTACACCAAATCCATTACTAAATTAAAATACATTAGGGTTCTGATACCGACACCGCTCAAACGAATGAGTATGCTTTTAGCGATTTTATTAATGTTCATACAATATAAAAATTATTTATAAAATTATACAATAATAATAAGTAACTTAAAATTTGTCTTAAACAAGTGTGCAGTAAAATTTGAAAAATATTATATATTCTGGTATAAAAAAAGTATGTGCTTTCATAAACTTGGTTATCGATCATTATTTATCTCATCACGTTCGCTTACATACATAATATAAAGTTTAATAATAGACTATATAAAGTCTTCCTTTTTAAGTACATAACAGGTAGAGAGACGTAGGTAGATTTTTGAAGATTTCGTTTTCGCAATTATTAATGAGGTACTTTATTTTAACTTATTAAGTGTAACACCTTAAGTTTTCCGAGCAGGATAACATCTGCGTAAAACTGAACCAGCTTTACTCGATGACTCATCTAGATAAAATGTTAAGAAAAACATCTTAGATCATTGTTAAAATTAGGTTTGTCTGATTAAATGTCCTTAGCTGTGTGATTAATGCTAAGCTATTTTATCCGGTAGGTTTTGAGAAGGGGATGAGGTTAAATTTTCAAGCTTTTGATTAAATTAGGTACAATCATTTCGGTAATTTTTGGTACTTGTCACATGACTTTAATAATGTTAGTTCGTCTATGTTATATACTTCTATATCTTCCAACTTTATGTTAATCTTTATAATGCGTTGTAGAGTTTCTCATTATATCAGTTGCGCCATGTAATGCAGCTATAGCCTCCGGATATATGTATATATCTATATACCTGCCAACAGGCGTTACAAGGCGCTGTTTCCTAAGGACTACCACGACATCTTTACGGTATGACAAGGTACGCAGCACAAACAAGAGAATATCAGGTGTCTCGTATGGAAAATTTGAAAATCAATAAGCTAATGCTACTTAATAATTTTACATCATAATACAAAACGAAACAAACGAACGAAGTCAATAAATGATGACTTTTCTCAAAAGATTTTTTCTGATATTTCAATGGAATTATCTTTTTTACAACAGAAATTACGTAAAACAATGCATTAACACGATCCAAGCGTTCTCACTTCTCCTTTTATAATGACACATTTCTGTAAACGGATACGCCAAAGACGATAAGGAAAGTAATTATTTCAAAAATTGAAAACAAGATTTACATTTTCTATTAGTGTTCAATAAATAAATATGTAAGTAAAATCTCACCTTAAGCCGTTATCATTTTGTCACAAAACTATACACACACTTATAAACACTGCCAACTTTCTAAAATGAATTTAAAACTGTTTCGAAGCCTTCACAGGCTCGGCGGCCAATCGTGAAGGTGGGTGACGGAATGTGACTCTTGCGCAGGTAGAGCGGCATCGGTGTTGGTGGATGTTGTCTTTGTGTGTGTAAATGTAATTATTTACTTTGTATCCACAATCCATCATGCAAGTGTGCGTTTAACGATATAAAACAGCTCTTCCTTGCGTTCGTATTTCTTGTGTTTTCTTATTAAATGTTTTATCATAAAATATATTGTACCTGCAGTTGTTTACCGATTACCGCAAATTATATTTTACACATTTCGGTACGGAACTTTATTATTAAGTTACTATCTTTGCTATATACCTACGGTGCACCGCGTATAAGCCTTATTTTTTTAGTACTTACAAAAACATGTCCTTACTACTCATATTCCTTACTACTCATACTATATTATTTTATTATTACTAGTGGCCTTTGATCGGTGGTGATTTTCTAACAATATTATTTCGACAACTGAGTAATTTTTCATTATTTATAAATTTCAATTACTTTAACGTATTTACATCCGCAGAATTTTCATAGAAAGACATAATATAAAGTTTTCAGTAAAGAAGTAAGTTTCTTAGTTTGAAAAGTAACTAGTTATGCACTCAGTGTCTCAGTAATGATTTGTATCTAACTGCAAAATTGTAATTACACAATGGTAAACAATTCAAAGACTAGTTAACGATCAATATTGGACGACCATATCGACTTTAGTTGATGATCCCGGGTTCAATCCTTGGCTAGCACCAAATTAAAAGTTTTGTAATAATGTATCTTAGGAATATCAAATGTAAATTTTGAATTTAAAAAATACAAAAATGAAATAAAACCTTCAAACAAGAATAATATACAAGTTGCGTGGTGGATCGGTACAAATTGTTGACGACGTGGTAGAAGTATTTATTAGGTAGGTATTTTAAATTTTATTTAACAGCATTTATTTTGATACAATACAGTCTTCGAAATAATCGTGATTTTAATACTTTTTAAGAAAATTCTCTTTTTGTCTTTACACGCTGAATGTGGTTTTCTCCTTTTTTATATGATAAGTTACTCTAATTTGAGAGATTGAGTATTTTCTAAAACCTTTTCACGGATATTAAAATAAGTAATTAACGTTAATAACATTGTTTTCAACGTAGTCTAATACCTAGTAATACCTAATAGACTAATAATAATTAGTCTCCAGTTGATTACAATATTAAAGGCATTTTAATACAAATAAAACCTAAGTCGTTCAGATATTTTAAAAACTTTTTTGATTCATGCTCTTTAAAACATTTTGTTGTTTAACAAACTTCTCATTAACTCCGATCAGCGTTAAAGTAAATAGAATGTTAGGGAAAAGTTAAAGATGTGTCATATAAAAGGCAATTAAACAACAACTACTTCACTAATGATTTATGTCTTTAATGGTGAAAATGTTTAGGTACTCTTATTTTTGACGCTTCCTGCTCCAACTTTTATTGTAGCTTAACTTGTAACCGCATATCTAAATGCTTTATTTCAAAGACTTTATATTTCTGATTGAATTATAAAAGCTTTGGATTTTCTTCATCGTAAACCAGATCATAGTTTCATATTCAGACGTGAAAAGTCCAAAGGAATATCCGTTGACCTAGCAAGTATACTACGTATTTTCTAAGAAAAGGTTTTTTTTTTCATTTTTCAAAACTGCTCATTCAACGATATCATTAGAAATTATTAAAATAAAATAACAGATTTCCTGATTCTGTAATCGGCAGAGCTGGATCAATGTCATGAACATCACTTCGACGGACATCAAGGGATGCGTAGACAGACGTGTTTGTTTATAGACAAACTTCTCCTAACCCTACCACGTCACCTAAAATTTTTCATCAATTTGCCAAGCACCATTTTATAATAATATCATAATATTTTCTTCTATATACAGGGTCTTTGGTCAATCGATGTCAAATTTAAACCGGATGATAAAATCCCGATAGATTAACCAATCTAAGAGGAATAAAATTAACACAACTTGCCTTATCTATTCTATACTAATATTATAAAGAGGTAAAGTTTGTGTGTTTGTAAATTGTAAGGGGTAATCTCGGGATCTACTGAACCG
>DVXP01002038.1:0-13532 GCA_018235645.1 Junonia grisea | reverse complement strand
TGGTACACGTCTTCTAAGCGGTTACATACTGAGCACAATGGAGAGTTGACTTTTTTCAAAAGAAAACCAAAGCTGTTCAGGGGAATATGACCAGATCGGAGCCTATGGGCAATGATAATATTCTCCCTACTTATACCACTATCGGCAAACCAAGGTCCACGTGACAAATTAGGTTGGATGGTATTGTATTATTATAATAAATGTCACTATTATGTCAAAGGTGAAAGATTATATGATTGTTGCTCTTTTACTGCAAACCAATTTGTATGAACGTTGAAAAAGTAATTATTTGCTTGCAGATTATATTAATTACTTAAAACACTTGTAAATAGCAATGACCTATTTGCAAAGGGAAAACATTTATGACGGGTTTGCCGAAAACATCCGGTCTACATCAGAATATTAGCTTCTGAGACAAACTGCGTTAATCATCTTCTACCCAATTCGAAGACGGCACGTTTAAATTTTTTGTAACAAACCACCCTTTCTGGATTACAGTGGCGTAACTACACCGTTCGAGGCCCGTGGCAAAATTTTTTACTTTATAACACTTATGATTTTTATTTGTAATAGTTTACTCGTAAGCACCACCTTTAGATTGGTTCTTACAGAATAACCACAATATATTTTCCAATATTTTCAGTATACAAAAAATTAAGTTTACACGGTTACAGATAACTCGTCGTAATCCCAGCAGCAGCGGTTAGAGGAGCTAAACCTCAATAAATTTAGCCCCCCATATGTACGACGGAAAGTTAACCGTTCTAGAGATATGCACAATTTAACAATTAAAAAAAATCACAATCATTTGGCCTTTATGACATATTAAGAAAAATTGGCCAATAGGATGGTATTGAAGTTTACGTTTAATTGTAAAGAACCTATAATAGGTTCTTTCTTTACAACTAAATGTAAAGCGCCAAAAAGTTTAAAATATTTAGAGAGAGTTTAATTAACCGTGTCACCGTGGGAGAGCTATGCAGTTATTTGCACGAATGGGTCGGCTCGACCGGAGTGATACCACGTCCTCACAGAAAACCGGCGTAAAATGACGCTTGTGTCGTGTATCACCATGTGAGTGAGGTTACCGGAGGCCCAATTTCCGATCCCTTCCCTATTTATCCCCCATCCATTCACCCTATTAGGTCGGCATTGCATTTTGTAGCTTCTCTGGTGTTGCAAATGTCCATGGGCGGCATTCACTTTCCATCAGGTGATCTGTCAGCTCGTTTGCCACCCTATCCTATAAAAAAAATTAACAATAAATAAATTAAAGTAAAATATTATGATTTTTTCTTTGTAATTGAAATTTAAAAATGGTCACGTGAAATTTACTCATACATGGTTATGCTACTCTCTTACGCGATTTGACATGCCAATAATATATATTTTTTTGCATATGATTGCAGACAAAGTCTCAAAGATTATGTTGCTACACTTTACGAGTAGGTATGATATTTTTATAATTTTATACTTCAAAGGAGAATGCCACGATGAGGCCCGAATCAAAAAACGCAACCGACATACTTTCTATAATATTGTTAATTTATATTATAAAAATGCATAAATTTTGTGATTGAAAACAAAGTTGAAGAACTTCATCGATTAGAACTCAATTTAAATAGTTACTTAATTATTACCCACATAACTGACGCATTTCATATCACCAATAGGATTAGAAATAAAATAATAAAGTTGATTCATTTTATTTATATTGATTTGATGGTAAAAGTTTAATAATACGATTTTATTGTAACCGAACGTATTCACAACACGTTTTCTTATAACATTATCGTAAAAAAATATATTGGTTATATTTTTGAGTATATCCGTGTTTTGTGCACGGTATTGTAGATATAATATATTTTTAATAAATCTATTGAGCTATTTTACCGGATCTGAATGGTTCTAAATAATATCATACTAGAAACATCACGTGATATTTCGTTTTCAAGCTCTAACTTTTTTTGGCGAACTTTTAACAGAAAAGTAATTTATAGTTTTAATTTATTTTTTTTTACCATTTTCAATAAAGTATAATTCATCTTTGTTGGTTTTGGCCGAGTTTAATATGAAAACTTGGCATTCTCCTTTCTTACTCTAGTGATTGATTATGATCAAAAAGTCCCTTCACGATAATACATTTTCTATTTCACAAAGCAAAGATCAATTCTTGTATGAAGCATGAGCAAATAGTAGAATGTAGTGGTATAGAGACTGAGCGTTTGGCAAAATAACAATAAATTTTCCTTCAACACTAGTGTTGGTGAAATTGATTTCTGTTCGGGAGAGTGTTTGTTTTAGTAGAACAGTGTATTTATTTATATGGTTTATTGCTATTTCGAGAACTAAAAAGATAATTTAGACAACTGTATTGTAAAATTGAATGTACATAATTGTAACATCATATTTTATTTATTGAATACTAGTTGACCCGGCAGACTTCGTACTGCCTTAATTTAAAACGTTTGTATGGCAAAAAGAAAAGGGATGTTCTTAGAGGTTTCTCGACAATTATTTCAATTTTTCTTACCTTTGAAACCTACCCTAGCCTACCACGAACATTTCAAGACCAAGATAACATAAATCCGTTCAGCCGTTCTCTAATTTTAGTGAGATTAACAGACAGCAATTAATTTTTATATCTATAGAGATTAGTAGATTGTCCCTGCCTAGTACCGCGTGTTCCTAGATTTGTTGAAAATTTAATATAGGCTATGTACACCGAGGATAGTGTGTGAGGATAGCTTTCCAACAGTGAAATAATTTTACAATTCGGTCAAATAGTTTCTGAGAATATTCAATTCAAACAAACAATTTTTCCCATTATTATATAAGTGTAAATATATTTTTAAAGCACATAATGAAAGTATTACACTTTTCGAATAACTTTAAAAGGTTATATTTTATTGAAAAGTTGTGAAGCTGTGAAAACTTTTCGAAACAATTTTAACTTCGTCTCACATTTCTGTTATTACGGATATCTACAATTCCACCTGGTACGAACTTGTGTCTAATATTCACCCTCAACACATTTATTTTAATTTAGTCTGTGTAACCTCTATTTCTCGTTCACGTGATATCTATTTCACGTCACATTAACGGCAAAAGTACGTTCGACTACGTCACTTATATCGGCGCCTATACATCGGTGAAATTAAATAAACAGAAATAAATCAGATGAAAGTATCGTCGTGACAAATTCTTTTATAGGATGTAGAATTTTTGATATATACCTACCTAATTTCATAAGCAGTATTAATTCTTCTTAAGATTCTTATACGTCTTGTATTATTAGTTTTATACGTATTACTATTGGTTTTGGGGAAAGAGATAATGGTCGTTAAATTTTATTAACTGAACCACATAAGGTACCTACGTTTTTTGCGCCAAGTTATTTAGTTTACCATAAGATACCAATAGAATAAGGCACCAAGTTGTTTTTCTTCTCTTTTTTGATTAAGCCTGTCCAGAGTGTAAGAAAAACTGATTTAACTAAAAATGTGAGAAAGTTTTTCTTCATCCACAATTTAGTTATATAGACTTATAGACTAAAATATATAGGTATTACAATAATTACAAGACAGATATTATAGAATATGGTAAATGTTGTACATTTTGTTATCTATTAGTAGGATAACTATCTCCATATTAACAATGCTCAATTATTCCAACCACGTAAATGTTACTAAAATAGAGAGGTGTTCGAGATAATTTTAGGGTTTTCTTTGTTTACTGCATAAACTATATTTAGCAACAACGCATGTTGCACATCGCATGTGTTGAAACGAATAGGCCAGAAGCAGTTTCACGAACATAAATAGCTATTTACGTGATGCTAATTAATTACAAATTTAGTTAACACTAAATATTGGAATTTTAGTATAAATATCATTCATATTTCAATATATTCGTACGTTTTTAACTAACCTACTCATAGTGCTCTGCTGCTTTAAATTTACTATTTTTATTATAGACAAAAGAAAGCAGTTGTTTTTGTACATATTGCAATCTTTTAGAAAAGGTAGTTTAACGTATTTTATTAAGTATATTTTAACGTATTTTATTAAGTCTGTATTTAACGTATTTTATTAAGAATGTATTTAATTTACAGTATTGTATTAAGAAAACAATGCGAAATAATCATTTCCTCAATTTTAGTCGTTATTACAGAGGTAGGAAAAGGTGATCATCAAAGGAAAAACGTTCTTTCATCGACAAGAGTAAATTCACTAACTAATACAAAACAATTAAACGCCAATTATTTCTTTCAGCAAGTTAGCAAATATATCCCCAATCCTTGAAGCACTTGTTTATAACGCTTAAATTTTATTGTTGTTGCGAATAATTATAGAAATTAGAGAAATTTAATATTAAGAATACTAAACTAAATTCTTAATTAATTTAGTAAACGCTTCTAAATTTTATTAAATCGTCATGAAACTTATTATTCAAAAGTTTATGAATAATAAATAATGTGAAATCAACAAGAGATACATAATATTTTTAACAAATTATATAAATATATAAAAGCAGTACACATCTTCGCGATCGCATTTTAGTTCAATATTTGTACACCAACTTTTGTACAAATATGATAGTGTTGTAACTCTTATAATACAAAAAATGTATAGGTATAGGTGTAAATAAAATTTATCTGATAATTTGAGTACAGTTTATATTAAACACTTTTTTTCAAATAAAAACTAGTTAATGTTAACATTATTAAGTAGTCTTTGAAGCTTAACTACGTAAATTCCAATGTCATGTAAAAACAGAGTTCTTTTCCCTCACGTTGATTAGAGTTTTAATATTTTTGAGCTCGATGGCAGCTGTAGCTGGTAAATTGCTCAAGGATAACGACCGAGCTAACAAGACTTTACGGCTGTACAAATAAAGTTTATTGTTCGTCTTCTTTTTATTTCAAAATGACTATAAATGTAAATACTTTTAAAATGCTGAGTATATCGATATAAAACATAATGTCTTTAACCAACATAATTATGGTATAATTTAAGGTATCCGAGCACAAGATAACATTATGTAAATTTTAAAACTTATTTTCTTTGTGTAAGTGGGAATTCCACTGGATGTAAGAAAAAAACAATTCGTTAGTCAAACTACATAAATATTTTTAGACACCAATCGTCTCACAGCCGCTGTGAGACGACTGACGTCTCACAAAACGCGACCGAGACGTGGACATTGACAGTTGGGCTGGTCCATAGATTTAAAGTCACTCAGCGAGCTATAGAGCGAACTATGCTCGGAGTCTCTCTCAAGGATAAAATCAGGAATGAGGTTATCCGTGAGAGAACTAAAGTAGCCGACGTAGTTCGCAAAATCAACAAGTTGAAGTGGCAATGGACCGGCCACGTCTGTCGCAGGACCGATGGACGTTGGAGCAGACGAGTTTTGGATGGAGACCCCGTCTTGGCAAACGTAGTGTCGACGACAAGACGCCCTCTGGCCCGCTGGACTGACAAAATACGCAAGATTGCCGGAGCGGGCTGGATGAGGGTTGCGGAGGACCGGGATGTTTGGCGCAAACTTGGGGAGGCCTATGTCCAGCAGTGGACTGCGATTGGCTGACGACGCCTGTTATTTTATTGAAGCAATTTCGTCATAGATTTAGCTCGTTATGTTGTTGTATTAATTTTTATTAGCCATATTTTTTTCTATACAGTTTTTATACGTTCAAAACATATCGCTTATTAAAATTGTTGTGGAAATTTGTTATTTTAGTACAGTTGTTTTGAAACGTGAACTTAATGTATTTACCGAAGTATTTGTGGCTAAGTATTATAAATGATTGTTTCTTTTTTACATTTTTCGCCATCGCCATTAGAAAGTTTATTTAATTTATACTAAAAAGTGAAAATATGTAAACTCGTAAAGATAACTATCACGACCGCGACAGAGCATTCCGCTTTGATACAACCTGTAAAGTGAATACGCTTCTTTTTAATTCGGTATCTCACTCAGCTTTAGGTACAATCATAAAGGACACATTTTTTTTAAATATACGATTTGTTAAATGAAATGAATTTTTTTAGTATTTCACCATCAATATGAAGATTAAACTTTAATAGCGTGAAGAATAACACGCTGTTTACGACGCCTGGTACATATTAGGCATAACGCACTTGCACCGTTGTCATCTTCGCAAGAAGAACCGAATTGGCGGGAAAACCAATATTATTACGCGCCATTCAGCCGTTTTCAAGCCTCAAGTTATCATATAATTTCAAAGACCAACTCAGGCCATTAATACCATATGTAGAATTAATTGGTATTATTTGTCAATAAATAATAATTATTAATTTCAATCAAGTATATCATTTGTACACTACAATGAATATGGTATATCACTTAAACAATTGGGCATGAAAGTAAAGTGCTCAACACACGCAGTATATTAAAAGATCTGTAATAATATTTTTTTTGTATGGACTAAAGTGCCTAAAGTGAAAATAATGAAGTAGTATGAGTAGTTGGGTACCTACATATCCACATTCGCTGTAACTAGAATAGCGCAAAAATTAGCATCTAATACAAATGTAGATTTATTCGCACGTATCTAAGTCATTTTTTGTTTGCCTGACATGAAACTAAAACAAGAAGTTGATACCTCCTGAAACGTGACCTCGACAGACCTCAAAAAACATTCGTTCGCTTAGTAAGGAGGTTTTCCTTTGGGTTTTCATTATTAATTATCTACGTTGCTTTTCTATTGCGGCAAGTCTTTAGCGCGTATAATGTCTTTATGCTCGATAGGAAGAAAATTGTCAGAAATCTTAATGGATTAGTTTAACAGTATTTGTATAATAGCTTATACTCTCGACTTGGCCGCATAAATGTAAACTTCATTACAAAATAATACAAATATTTAGATAGAATACTTATTGCTAATTTGATCTATAACAATATATTATACTTAATTGAAATATAAAATAGTTACATTTTTAAATTTTCAGTACTGTGATTTCAGAATTTGTTTCGTACCTACTATCTCCATATAGTTAAGATTATACATAAAGAAAACTAATTTGTAATTGTAAAATTTCATACACTAAATTGTGTCAACACAAAAATGTAACAGGAGATACTACGAAGTAAAACCCCTGATGTTATTTATAGAGAATAGATGAATTAATGGCCGTAACATTGGGTTTAGTCTCACTGAAAATCGAGTGATGCATTGCTTTGTCTCAATAAACTGAGAAAGCGATATTTATAGAAAATGTAACGAAATAAATAAATGAAAATATTTTTTTTTTGTGGAATCTGATTTCTGATTACCTTTTTGAACTACATATCTTTTACGACTTTATCTACGTCCAAAGGCATCCTATTACGTCCCTCTAATACTTATACTCTATCCCTCTAATATTATAATATTTAATAATATGCTCTAATACTTATATATCAATATCACCGTGTCGCTCTCTGTGCGTCTGTCAGCGACTTAGAGGTTACCTAACTAGGAAGTTGTAAATTATCTCTGATTAAAAAAAAATCTGCTCACACCTGCGAAAAATGACTGTTTCTATCTATATTTTCTACCCACATACTAATCTTATGTACATTTTTGCAGCACTTATGTAACTCTCATTAAAACAGTCAAGTTTTATAAATGATAAATTTCTTTCCCACAATAAAATAACGGGCATATACATGCATATTACTGCTAAAATTAAAAAAAAAGTTGAATATATACTGTCACATAGCACATACAAAAGACCGATATAATTCCCATACAAAATATCAATATCACATATACATGGACAGGCACGATACAGATTCATAATTATTCATTTCGGCACAGAACAGCAGAATTCGTCCGTCAATGGAAAATATGGAACAATATCAGCAATTTCCTTTTTGAACAATTTTCGCATTTTGCTTCGTGAAAAATCCCGAGGTTCCCTAATTGTCGGGTCTATTTACATGCGATGTGTACAAACCCTTAGCCACTGTTGACCGTTATGCAGCTAATGGACTACTAGAAGCTAAGCACTGTCAAGTGATGCCTAATATTTTGGTGAATTTTAAAGGTAATTCACGTAAAATTTTGGAGGAATTTTTGGTACTAAAACCGGTATTAGAACAGGCTTCTCATTGCGATGGAATAATTTTGTATTATATTGCAACGACGGAATCTTTCTTTCGCAATTAATTTTTCTGTTTACAAACTTTCGTGACCTATGGGTGGAACATTTCATGTTTTATTTCGTGACAAAAAGTATCCCCCGTCCTTAACCAAAAATCATTAAAACCAGTATCGTGGTATGAAAGACAATCGAGTACAAAAAATCGATTGACCCTTTAATAGCAACCTTTTCCATCGCTTAGAAAAAAAGTCTTTTGAGAAGTTTCGAAAAACTCTCTCCCAAAGTGTTTTATGTCGTGACCCGACTGTGTACACCCTCGACAGTGTTTACATTTACGCCATACAGCCTCCGAGACCCGTCCTCAACGCTATCGAGCAGGGCTTTTGAACGTTTAATGGCGTCTGTTTTTTTTTAGCTTATAGTGAATATTTATCTACAAAATTTTGCCTGTGAACTTGATGCGGTTTATATAGAATGTTGTGTTTTAAGTAATTAGAAAAAATGTTAAATGAATGGAAGAACACTACAAATTAAAAAAAAACAAAATCCGTCATGATGCTACATAGAGAAAAAAAAACAAACTCATGAACTAACTGTTAAACCTGTAATATTATTCTGACCTATAGGTATGTCACCTAGGTACCGCGACCATGTCAACAATTTCAAAGGTTTTTTTGACTTGTCGGCAAAAACCATAGGCGGCTCATCTCTTAATATTAATTATTTATAATATTATTATACTTTTAGAGAAGCCACAATATCGTTTTCAGTAATTAAAATTCAAGCAAATCATGTGAAAGTATCGCTATTGCGTTTTCTTAGAAAAAGTAATAAATTTGTTTCAACAAAGCTCACCACAATATGTTAGCAACATCACAACATTTGAATATATTTCAACGATCCTCGGTCTCCAAAACAAAGACAAAACTTCAAGACACGAAAGAAGCAAAACCAGTACAAAATAAACTCCAAACTCAATAAATTCGATACCACAAAAGGGTCTGATAGTGTAAACAGGACTTTCGACGCCACATTCCCAAGACTATACTTATTGTTTCAGCTTCCTCAGACATTTAAGCACTGTGCTACGAAACTGTACAAATGGCTCTAGCTCAAAGTAGGGTTGCCATGTCATCTAACAAATTAAGATTTGATATTGAAAACCCCGGACATCTGAGAAGAAAACTAGGAGGCAATAGCGTAACGAAAAACTTTTTGCGTAACGACCTAACAGAGGACTTCTTTTTTGGTTGTTTTTGTGTTTAACAAATCATGAGACTTCTTAAAACCAACCAAGACGATCTTTAAAATCGGACAGTTCTGAATACCCTAAAATGCTGGACTTCTTTTGGAAAACCAGGTTATTTGACAACCCTACCCCAGGGTATTGTAGCCGTAAAACCGATTCCATTTTCACTACAAACATGTTTCCGGTATTGGCTACCTGTCGCCATTAAACTCCTTTAAAATGGTAAAGAATGTTACGATTTGGACGATAGTTCTGATACTAAAATTATGCATAAAATAGACGTAATGAATATTAATGATAATTATATTCTAGTTGAAGAAAGATTTAAAATAATACAGAAATACCTTTTCATAGAAAAATACAACGGCCTTCAATCTTTGAAAAAATTAAAATATTATCAGCATAGAGAGAGTTGCCATCCAACAAAAAAAAATTGGAATCTGTTAAATATAAAGGGGAATAAGCGTGAAAATGAAATAAAACAAAAATGTTAATAAATAACATTATAAGCTCCTCAGAATTCACATAACACAATATTATTCCACGTACTTACCACATAACGAATTATGAGGAAAATGAGAGATTTTTCAGGTCACGATATCTAGACGTTAAAATAGTTATTTCAGCGAGGCATATGACAAGAAGTTTATTCATAAAATAGCTGCCGGTCGTCTTTTGTTTTGCTCCCAAGAGCGACACTCCTGCCCCGCGCCCCAGATGCGTACCAGATTATAAGAGATCCTTCATTAGTGGAGGTTTTTCGTATTCAATTTAACGGTTGAAATGCAATTAAGGCTCTATTGATAATATGAAAGGACCTGCATTTTAGATTTGCGTGAGAAACGCTAATGATCCTGGTGTGTCTTTTGCTAGTACAAATACTTTGAGGATACTTAAACATTTTCCTGCCACTAAGCTCTTACTTGCAGTTTGCGGGCACCATTTTGAAACTACTACAAGTATGACAAATACAACGATACCTCGTTTGTCAAAATCTGTCCAGATATTTAGGCTGTAGGGCGTACCAAAGAAATGGACATACACACGTATATACGCTCGAAAAACGTAACCCTCCATCTGAGACAGTCGGGTAAAAAAATAAAGCACTTCCACACAAAAGTACATTACTTTTGTCTCTACTATTAAATAGTAATACGAGTATATATATAGCTAAAAGCCGGAAGCTTAAGACCACCTTATTCACATTCAATTTTCTTCATGTCTTGTTATTATTTCTTCCGCACGACGCCTTTGCGGCTTCTTTGGTGGAACAGATGTTCAAAAGCAGCCATGATTACTTAACATCATATCCTTGCTCAGAAGAAATGCTGCAACACGTTTTCACCAAAAATAACCATCTACCACAACAACCATATTATCAGAGCAAAAACTTTAGACTATAGACATTACCTACAATAAAAAATGACCAAGTAAACAAATTAGTGTTGTGTAATTCACTTTACAATACGCATTTGAAGGGATTTTTACCAACTTTAAATATTGAATAATGCTATTTCAATCAAAGCACTAAAACAGCACAATTACAACTCTCTTGCTTATTAAGAAAACAACAAAGTATTATTCAGTTATCCTGAATTTGAATTCGTAAAACTATATCCAAGTTTCGATTGTCTAAAGACTTAAATTCGATTTTAAGGCGCTCGCTTCATTAAGTACAACTGAAACTTCATTTCTCTTTGTAACTTCTATTGAAAAGCAGACTAGGCTTGTTGTGTACCACGCCAGTAGTCTATAACGTGATATAAATGCTTTTTATTTTAAACATTTTTATTAAATAACGAGCAATCCGCTCCAGTTTGACAGCGACTAAACATTATTATAAGGTGAATGTACCTACTTATTAATTAATAATTATAGACCATATCTATCAGGTATAATATTGCCATTCTAATGGTAAAAGAATTATTGACATCTTGACTTAAGACATTCATCAGGATAAAAAATGAAATTATGGAAGATAACATGTGAAATTCTGTAATTTCCGTCAAAGCCATTAAATTGAATTATAATTAAATAAAACAATTACATAAAACGCGACAGATTAAATGTATTAGCCGTGTTAGAAATTAAAGAGGTTTGTTTTTATCTTCATAATATTTTTACTTAGTTTAAAGTTAGTTTAGCATCGTTGCGCTTGTTTAGTGGATTCTGGGTTTATCTGTCGTCAACAATGGTATCCGCGTTATGAGTTTTTTGTCGTCATTTGTAGCTAAATTGAATATCACAAGAGTATAACTATTTCAATGTAATGGTATACTTTACGTTTATTTCTATACTAATATTATAAAGAGGAAATATTTGTTTGTTTGTTTGTATTGAATAGGCTCCGAAACTACTTAACCAATTTGAAAAATTATTTCACTGTTGGGAAGCTACGCTATCTCCAGTGAACATAGGCTATATTAAATCTTCAAAAGGTTGAGGATTACCGTGCGAAGCCGGGCCGGTCTGCTAGTAGGTATCTAATAAAAATTCTATCAGAAGTAATTGTGACAGAAAATAGTACTTTTCAACCAAGTAGGTCATCATTACTATTATGTGCAGGAGATATAAAATAAGAAACTAAAAATACCGTGGTACAATTTTGGTAGGTATATAATTTAAATTAATCTTAATCAATAAATTAAATTAAGTACATGCACCTATATGAAATCGCATACGCAAGCAAATTCGTCCTTATGTTCGTATTGTCTGATTTACGATCCCATGCATACATAAATTCTAAAGTGACACTACCCAAACATACAAAAATTTAAAATTTTTATGAAACCAGATATTTCTCAATTCATTTAAAATTGGTAAAGAATCTCATGCGTGACTAGAATGCCCCGAGAAAAATTGCTTAAGACTAACGGCCGTACAGCTTGTTTTGCATTTTGTTGTTTAAACTATGGGCGCATCTAAGTTTTACTGATCATTAGGTATATTATTTACTTAGTTTCTGAGTCCGTGACTTTCTTACTGGAGTTACTGCTCCAATTACTTTCTTGAATAAAAAAATTTTCATTCCCTTCCCAACTTTTAATATTTCTGTTTTCTATAAATAGGTATCAAGTTTACGGACACCGAAAGGTAAGGGTTCAGTTTAACTAACATTCTTGTAGTGATTCTAATCACTCTTACCTTATATACTCTTCAGGTAGATAGGAATATGACCAAATATTGGGTAAAACATCTTTTGCCATTTGAACATTTGCCATCACATGGCAAAAGATCTTTTACATATTTATTTCTTCTCTGCAAGGTAACCTACATAGTCAGTTTAGACGTCGAGATTACAATAAACCCAGCTAAAAACTGCCAGGACAGTTCAAAATATCATCTTAAATGATCATTAACTGTATAAAAAACCCTCATGGATCCGACACTTGAAAAAATCTTGGTCAAAGATTACAAATATGGGTTTTTCACAATTTTCAGCAAATCAGTAAGTCTGAACGTGACAGAAGAGATAATTTAGAGCATGTTTAACAGTTAATTAATAGATAAATATGCAATATATTAATATAGAACACGTTTCATCAAATAAATATCTCAATGAAAGTCGTCTTATATTGAGATCATAGATCACATGATATTAGAAATTGCTATAACTTATTTTCAGCTTGCAGGTGCTGCAGATTCTTCAATTATGGCCCAGAATTCGAGAATATTATACGAAAAGAACAATAAAACAAAATTTCAGTTATCGTTACTCATAACTTTCTCGAAAATTTCTCAACTGACCTTAATGAAATTTTACACATATTACCTATAGACAATTCACTAGTACCTACTTAAATTTACTTTTTAATAACAATAATTTTTAAAAAAAATTCTTTATTTAATATTAAAAATTGCAGTGTCATTTAGTGTACCTAACACAAAACAGTAATATAAAAAAAAATACTTTTTTACATAAAAATCGCTCCAATTCTCTGTTGCTCCCAAATGCTGAGAAAAAACCTTACGGAAATCCCTAAAATCATGATCGGCTAGTCGGCAAAAGCCAGAATCGGCCCATCACTAATAACAACTTAAAAACGCCTGTTAGTGTTTTTTACTAAGAAAATTCATTTGTTATTCTCATTATTGCTGTTATGTTTTTAGCAGGCGTTTTAATATTTCGTTCTTGTTGCTCTTGGACGTTAGATGAATGTCATCACTCC
>DVXP01002037.1:0-13533 GCA_018235645.1 Junonia grisea | reverse complement strand
ATTTAAACACAAATTTAGCACTTGAAAATCCAGCGGTGCTAGCCAGGGTTTGAAGCCGTGACCTTTGGTTAAGATCCACGTGTTCGCACCACTAGGCCATCTCGGCTTTTGTACCTATTTAAAACTAGAATCTAATGAATACACTTGTATTCGTTTGATTCTTATACACAATACACTGATATTAATTTGATCCTAAACGTGATGTCAATTTCCTTTATTTGACGTTATCAGTTAGGTACTTTTATTAAAAAAAAATATTTTAATCTAGTCCAGGTTCCTGACTTGAATGAGACCTAAAAAAAGGTAAATGGTTGTATGTGAAAATACTCATTTTATTAAATCCGGTCTAGAGTAAAAATAAAATAAAAAGCAGGATTATAATTTATTAAGTACCTACAGATAAGGGTTCGTTCAAGTATTACGTAACAAAGCTTGGGGGGAAGGGGAGGGTCTTCTAAAACGTTACGGTGCGTTATGGGGTCGGGAGGTGGTATAACAACAACGCGTCACGTAACGACATAATTGTGATTTTTAGACGTAAATGGTCTCGAAAATTATTTAGTGACCAATTTCACCTAAAAATTTTGGTAAAATGTTACGTAACGTCTAGGGGGAGGAGTACAGAACATCGTTACGGCGCGTTACATGCGGAGGAGGGGGGTCTAAAATCTTCGAAAATTGCGTTAGGTAATACTTGAACGACCCCTTCGCATCGCAATCTCATCGAATACTATCATGCCAACAGATAATAAATACATTTTATATTTCTTATTACATATGCATTAAACCATTTCTGCAGCACTATGCTCCGAGATGTGTAAGTTCATACATATATTCTGGGTCGTTCACCTCTCGGTTATTCTTCCTCATACCATTTCGTACGAAGGTCATGGCTTGTAGCATTTATTTGTTTTCATTATTATTTCAGTAATTACTTTTTCCGTATAAGAAAAATGTCTCCGACGGTATTCGTCTTGAGGTCGGTATGTGAAAGGTTATTTTTTTTCTTGATACTGAAATTTAAATCGGTAATATTGGAATGCTTTTTTATTAACTAAAATTATTGGGTTACTATTATACTATTACTCTTGATCTGATATAAGTATAACAGGGTCTATTTTTATTTTAATACCATTTTCAAAATTTAGGCACATGATCTGATTCATAACATTTCCATAATTTTGTCGTATCCTTTTATCTAATTTACATCTTAAGGGGTCGTTCAAGTATAGCGTAGTTCAATTTTTGAAGATTTTAGACCCTCCCCCCCTCCCCCACATGTAACGCACCGTAACGTTGTTCATGTTGTGTTCTAGGGGGAAGGGTACACCAAAATTTTGAAAATGGTCACTCGAATAATTTTCGAGATTTATTCATCTAAAAATCACAATTATGTCGTTACGTAACGCGTTGTTGTTATACCCCCTCCCGGCCCCATAACGCACCTTTTACAAGACCCTCCCCCAAACTGCGTTACGTAATACTTGAATGTACCCTAAACAGTTGATTATTCTAGAAGTTATAGACGTAATAGGGCGTCTATTTGAACTAAGAAATCAAATCACTTTTAGAAAACTCTGAAGTAATGATTGTTTTACGAAGTATTTTTGTTCTGAAATTTCACTTCTCATGTTTATGCTCATCGATTTCACACAGTAAGGTAGGTATGGTATCTCAAAGCCTTAATCACTCGTTGCTTTATGAAAAGCGAAGCCTGGTTCGAGCTCTGTTCCCATCGTCATTAAGCTGCAGTACATATGTACGTATATTACAGAAATAGCTTGCTTGGAAACGGATATAACAAGTTAATACTTGAAAATTACAAAAAAAAAAGCTTTTAATCATTTAAAAAACTTAGTGGACGAATAGGTATAGCACAAAATAAAGATGAAAACATGAATAAATATTATATCTTTTTCTACTTTGAACTTACAAAATTATATTGGCTTTTATTATAGGTATAGAAAAAACGTTTTTTATAAAATTCTGCTTTTTACGTTCGTTAAATTCTTAATGTATAGGTACTCTAATGTATGTATAAAAAGTGCTCTATTTATTTAATTTATCTTTCATTAATTTGTGAATGCTCTTTTTCTAAAGATGATGTAGGTATATACCTATGCACCTAAAAGCTACCTAACTGTGCACTTCAAATAAAATAATCCTTTATGCATTGTCATTCTTGACATCGCAGTAGTAAATAAATATGGTAACATTTAACTCTAAATTGCATAAAGATTGTATTTATGTAGTTCTAGTAAACGTATATTTTTAACAAAGTCAATTTTATAAACTTAAACATATCCACTGCAGCTCAAAAATTCTAAAAAATATATCAATGGTAAAATAAAAAAATATATATTCAAGTCTCTACAAATCTACAAAATAAATCATATTACTAAAATCTATAGACCCATGTATTTTTAGTCGTCAATTTTAAATGTATGTAGATAGACGTCCTTTCCTTGTATATTTTTGAAAAGTCTATCTCGCGCTTGTCAATCTTAAATACAGATTATAAGTGCACTTAGACGATAAGAGTTGCAACTGCATTGAAGATATTGACACAATACAATATTGAACAGAAATATGAAACATGCAACATACATCTGTCTTGATTATGTTTATTAATATATCTTTTATATTTATAATATCGGTGCAAATAAAAGTAAGAAATTTATAACAGAACCTTGTAGGTTTTTAAAAATCCTTAACACGGTTTAGTGTACCTACCAAGTAGCGGTCAAACTGATCGTTTTCAAATTACTTTAAAACTTACACATTTTATATTTTACTGGTAATGTATGAAAATTTAATTATATACTCTATTATTTTAATATGACAATATAATAAAATTGTCGGTAGGTCAAAATTTAAATTCAAATTCAAAATATTCTTTATTCAAATTGGCTTTGGGAGCTCTTTTGAATCGTCAGTTAACATTATTTTTAATCTACCGCCGGTTCGGAAGGTAGTAAGGTTTAGTGTTAAAGTGTAGTGTACAGAGTAGAGGTAGAGTTTTATGTATTTAGGCCCAAGTCATTCAATTTCTGAACAAGGTGAACGACACAACTAAAGTGTTTGCTAAACATTTCTAAAATAATGTCGAAACCAAAACAAGAGTGAATTTGAAACGATTCTGTCTAGAATGCCAATGCAACGTCAACAATGTCGCGACTTCGATAAAAACACTTCACAACATTGTTGAGCGCCCTCTACTTAGCGCTGAAATGGCGGCTCGAGAGACGAGTGGGAACGACAGCTTATTGATGGCGAAATAAACACCGTTTCTCGAATATAGTGTTAACTTTTTGTTATTGTTTATTTAATAACTAAAATGTATATAGAACCTTTTGATGCAAGCGCGATTTGAAAGCAGTGATTAATCTGTAGAAAAATTTTTCGGGATCAGCTCAATTATTCAAGTGAACTATTTCAGCATTTTGAAATATTCCTTTTGATCATGTTAGATATCAGTGTCCTTTTTATGAACATTTATTTATATACAATAAACCTTACGTTTTTTCGGGAAATTAAACTATGTAACTGATAGTAACTAACTGCATTCCCGTATACGATAACGATATTAGTTAAAAGCTTGTATACAAATCATGTATGTAGGTAGTTCACCATAACAATATCTAACATACATATTTAGGTGATAATTGAATACATTCAACTTATTGTTAGTTATCTTAATGCTATTTGTTTAACTAGTTGGCGAGAATAGAGTTTGATGTTATTTTCTTCTTCAGCGTTAGGCTAAAATGGCGCGACATGCCGGTCTATTTCTGTTAAGTATAACGGAACGCACGGAGGTATTTTAATGGAGAGGGATTCCGCTCAAGTGACGAGGCCCAGAGATGTTTACCGGCTTTGCAAATGAGCGTTAAATTAGCGAATGTTTGTATAGGCCGAGTGTTTGGTGAGGACTTGAAAATGAGTACTGAAAATACCGTATTAGATGTTATGCGTGACTCGGCGAGCTTGCGTTACCTCGTTAGGAATAATTTATGGATTGAGTTATGACTTATGAGATCTCTGCGATGCACTTAACCAAATATTTATGCATACATGAATAAAAACCAAAAGTAGAGTAACTGTAAGGAAACAAAGTCATACAGTTTACCAGAATATTACTCTAACCATAAAGTAATAGTATAAAATATTTATTACCAATATAAATAAGTATATGAATAACAAACGTATTTCGGATCGCTGAGTAAGCGCAGGCCATTAATAAACACAGTGCAATTTACACTTGCTTAAATTATACGTCTACTAAATCCGTCGAAAACGTAAATAAAACATTTAGTATAGAAGCACATACAATGCGTCGAATCGACTGTCAAGTTCACGGGTGATTTATGCGCGCATCTGCGGCGACGCTCTTTGTGCGTCACTTGCGCACGCGCACCCGTTCATGCGTTTACACTTATTTAGGCATCTTTGGGTGGTTTATGGTTTAGTTTTTTTTTGGTCTTATTTATGATGTAATATTTTAATGAGTGACTAATTGGATGTATTTATTTATATCTTTAGACAGCAGGCATAATTCATATAAATTATCTAAATTTTGTGTGCCTAAAATAACTATACAGCTACAATAATTATCTAACGGTCTCTATAAATTAATAATGAATACATATCATTACCCGTTACTCTGTCATTGTGAACTGAAATTGGCTCTATTCGTTCGGACACAGTGTGAAACCTCATAGTATTGTTTTTGACCAATAGCATACAAGTCTTAGTATTTTTAGAATGTTTACTTAACGTTGACCACAAATTATAAAGCAATTCATTGGACCTTTTATACTTAAAGGCTTTATAAAATAAATTACACACTTTAGTACTTTCAACATACTACTACAACCTATAGAAAATTTTCAGTATTCATAAATAATATTGCGTAAAGAAATTTTATGACGGTCCCTTTGATTTAAGGCCTGTATTGTAAGACGTGTTATGTTTTCCAGCTTTAATCGATAACCATTCATATTGTTTCATACAACTTTCCGTTTAACATGTTGTGTTCGTGTTATGAAATTCAATAATTCTCTCCGCTTGTACATAAACCGCTGTACTTTATGGTAGATTTCCCCACCTACTTGTTGTACTTAATATGCAATATGTTTGTAGAAATAAAATTTATTATTGAATTAAATATGCTGTTAATATTTTATCGCGTTATTTTTTTCATCAGACTACACTAGTTTAAAGCGAAAACGAATGTAAACAAACCTACTTGTAAAACGTTTATGGTGTGGTTTTATATAAAATGTTTCGAGCAAAAACAGTAATATTTACTAATAGGTTCTTGTTAAGGTCTTAAGTAAGGGGCAAAAAGCATTATTGATATCTAACTCTACTTAGGTATACTTTTAATATTAGTTTGCAAAAAACGTAAACAACAATTTATACAAGTCTCATTATCGTTATCATTACTATACTTCTGGTAACACTTATCTTTTATTCTTCCAGGAAATCCCAATGACAAAATCCTGTACGGTAGACCAAACAAGCGTCGTAGCGCATCGTTCCCCGCCCCCCGCTCCCTCGATCGCCGCCACTCCCTGAGGATCTTCGGCTCCTCGAGCAAGTACTTGCAGCGATGCGCTTCCACACGCAGCTTGCACCACAAGCACGCTAACACGACAGATAGCTCGTCTTCCACCGACTACCCTCCAAGCGTAGAATCTGCGTCGCCTAGTAAGTTTTATGCCTATCCTTAGAAAATAAGCCATACGCCTCTTCAGTGAAGAAGGCATATGGCTATCTTTAGAAACCGATGCTCTTTATGTTAAGAGTGATGCTTATCGAAGCATGCAGCTTAATCATTCATGTTATGTTTTTGGGGCTGTACTTTATTTTATATTTTTGTTGAAAACGATTCCTGTATTTATTTTAAGCGCAATATAGTTTTTGCTGAGCTTTTACCAGAAACAGAACATTGATACTGTATTATTGCTAACGATTAGTTTCCTAAACTAAGCTTAAAATTTAGGGCCTATATCAATTATTTCTAATCTGACACGTCTTTCCAATGCAAGTTCAATAACCACAATTTATCGCATTCGCAGAGAAAGTGTCGTTGCTCTCCCGCTTATTCAGACGAAGCGGCCGCAGCAAGCAGACCCGCGCGATGAGCACCTTCTCTGCGCAGTTCCCGCCTACTGAGTGGTTCAACTCTAAAGCGGTCCATCTACACTGTGTCGCCACGCAAACCGACTCTAAGGTAATTGTTGAATCAACAATATGTCCACTTTATTTCCATGACGTTTAATATTACTGGTTTTGTTCGAGAATACATAATTGAGCTAAGTACAGAGAAATGTAGTGTATGAAATATGTTATTGCTCTTGCAGTAAGTTCATTACGCTCACACCACATAATATTATGTATTTCTACAAATAAGTAATCTAAATCTAAAACTGCCAAAATGTTTTTGTGTTTGCCGATTCTAAATCGTAATTTTCTCTTATTTCAGGAGTCCTTGCAGAGTCAAACATCTTTCGTATCATCGTACTATGACGGTTCGGAGATCAGCAATCGGTCGTCGACATTACCGAGGAGGCACAAAAGACACCTTTCCACCGAGTCCGGGCTAGCGACTTCTGTACAATACGACCATTCACCTGTGAGGCAGTCCAGTCCTAGTTCCGGCAGTCTTCCCAGATCAACTCTAAGTAGAAGTTCAACCAATAAGACCATCTTAGATCATTTTGGGTCACCTCAAAGACACAGCGAACCGAAATTAAGGGACAGTCCCAATGGAAGTTTGCGGCGTGTGGATTATTCCGATAACGTTATGTCCACGAGTGGCCCATCAAGTTTAGAGAGCACGAATAATCACCGGACGCCTAGAAAGGACTGTAAAAATGGACAGTCAGACCTAAATTCATCGATGAAAAGAAGCTACCATACCAGTAGCAGCGGTCACTCCAGTTTAGAATCCCACATATCAGATCGCACACTAAAGCCTTCGCCTAGTCATACTAATGGAGCGTCGGGTTTAAGTAGAGCACAATCACTTGTTAAAGTTCAAAGTCTACAAAGTTCACCTAAAAGTTTACATAAGTATAGAACGAAACCTCCGATTGTCGGCGGCGAAACAATAAAAAACGGAAAAAGCACTTCACCAAGAACTTCGCCAAAAAACTGTCCAAGTACACCCAAAAAAACCGCAACCCCTCTGCATAACAAAACTCTCGGGACAAAAGTTGAAAATCCCGCTACGGCAATGCTTGCTAGCTCCAATTCAAATAATTCCATAACACTCAAAGTCACGACAAATACAATGTCACAAAACGGCGGCACCAACACCAAAGTCTACGTACAAAATTCCCCCGTTCGATCCGTAATCACTTTCGAGAATGGAAAAGTTACCGAAACCAGTAATGGAAGTAATATTTATATTATTAATGACGACAGACAAGTCGTATCGGTTTCCCAGAACGGCGCAAATCAAACAACAAAAAACCCCAAGGAAACTTCCTTTGATGTCTGCGTTGAGAAAAAGAATCAAATGTACCAAGAATCGGAACCTGTAAAAGTACAAGAAAATAAGTTTAACAAAAATTCGATTAATGACACGGGTATGAATAATAATCGAAAACTCTCTTTACAAATAGGCGGCGCAGCAAATAATAATAGTTTTATATATAAAAATCAATTAAATAATACGAACGAAGTAGTATCCAATCCATCTTCTCCGGCCATACATAACAATATAAATAATATAGAAACAAGCGCTAATAGTAATCCTTCAACACCTACCAAAAGTTACGACAATGTCCTCGGATCTTTAGGTAATTTACGATATCAAAAAAACTCTCTAACATCGGCGAACACGGGGATACATACGAATATAAATTCGAATAGCGAACTAAAAAGCGTCGACTTGTTAAAAAAGGCTGCAGCTTTACAAATGTTGAATGGGCTTCCAAATGTACATAATAGGATGAGCTCTGAGTCGATAGCCAATTTATTAACAAAAGGTATCGATCAAAAACCGACCGTGCTCGGTTCAGAACCGAACCTTGCACTGAAGAATCAAGAATTGATAAAAGATATCAATACTTCGACAGAGAAAATCAACTGTTTAGAAAACAAACAGAAACGATACAGCCTTAGCCAGGACGGCAAGAAAGATCACCAGGATTTTTATAATTTCCCAAGCCTATGCGACTTGAGCTTTAATTTCACTAGTTTAGCTGCACAGAAGATTCTGAAAGGGGTCAGTATAAATAGCGTTGACACATTGGTAGAGTTAAACATGGCTGCCAACGGTTCGGAGAAGCAAAACAATCGTGATGTCGCCGCGGTATGCACAGACTTCGGACTTGTATAGTACATAAGCTTTTGTTTATTTTGTTTAAATGTACAATAGTAGTCGTAATCAGTACACAATGTAAGCTAGTTAAAAACTTATCTGTAACGACTTCATAACATACCTTAGGTACACGCTATATTTAGTTCAAACTTTGTACTCATTTGAGATTTTGTACTCTCAAACTATAAAATTGTCCTTTAGAAATTTCTTCATGTACCTATCCCATTAACGGATTTTAGTCTTTACTAACCTATCATCTACAAACATTAACTTAGAAATTTATATCATTCAGTATTCATGAAATTATATTAACATTCAGTAAATTCTTAGTTTGTAGCTCATTGAAAGTAATATGACAATAAAAATTACTTCAAGCGAATCAAAGGTGGCCTAAAAATACCCATCCATAAGGAATTTAGTGCCTATATCAAGTATTATATTGTAACCCATCACTATAAGGAATAACATAATATTCTAAACTTTACTAGCCTTTAGCACATACCTATAATTGTTCACTTCATTAAAACTTAATGCATTTTCCACACATTAGCACTTCTGTTTGTGCCATCGCAGATTTTCCAGTGAAAAAGTTGAGTACAAACTAGAATACATCTCCATTAAAACAGATTCCATCCAAAGATGGGAATTTATAGGGATGTTATGTAAAGTGTATGTCATGTATAAGTGCCATAAATAAACCATATGATAATGAAATGAGAATCAGGCAGTTTGTATGATTTTTGTGGATTGGTGACCATTATTTTTATTTGTCCGCTGCGCTCTAAGTGCCGTGGAAATAAAGGGTAATATTTATTCATTAGAGAATATAATCGGAGTCAATGCATATTAGTGTTAAGTGTTCAGTAACGCCATTTGTAAAAAATGTATTAACAATATAAGTTGATGCTTTATTTTTATCTCTTTCATTTATCCCTTACCTCCTCTTTACCTACCTATTCCTTACGTACCTTATTTTAATGAGTATAAAAAGAAGATGTTAGTTTCTTAAACAAA
This sequence comes from Junonia grisea, assembly GCA_018235645.1. NCBI lineage: Eukaryota > Metazoa > Arthropoda > Insecta > Lepidoptera > Nymphalidae > Junonia > Junonia grisea. The sequence continues at coordinate 4,184 of DVXP01002037.1, read as the reverse complement.
ATTTAGATAAAATAGAAAAATTTATTAAATGCATTTTAAGTAACAAATTATAATGATATCATTCTGTGTTAAGAGCAAGCTATAGTACTGTGCTCCATTACATCGGTTACTTGTGATGGTTCAGTCTCTGTTTGATTTTTAATTGAATTTAGCCAGTCGTCTGTAGGATTAATTTTTTTAACTTCTTCTGAACATTCTGTTTTTTCTTCAAAGGTATTTTCTAATATTTCACTTTCATTACATTTATCATCTTCAATAGGACTTTCGCTTGTATTTATAGAGTTTTTATTAGTATTCACATCTCGAAACTTTTTTGACACTTCTTCGGTCTGAACATTCACAAAACACACACAATCTTCAGTTTCTGTTATTTGTTTAATAGCTGCCGCTTCAATAGCTTCCAATTCTTCTACGTCCTCTTTCTCGGTTATTTCTTCGATCGTTTTATACGAATACATGTGATCGTCATTAGGACAGATGTAATCCTCCAGTATAAAAGTACTACTATCAAAATTAAGTTTCTCGAGATCAATTACACCGTAGTTTGATATATAATCTAGTAAAGTGGACTCATTACCATAGCATATTTTAATATTCTGAACACAATTCTTTTCCAAGTCTTTGTTATCTTCGCATTGTTTTCGTATAGCATCGAGTTGTCTTAATGTTTTTAGTTCTCTCGCCTTTAAAGTCGCATATATTCGAGCAAAAGATTTCCGCACTGTCGTTTTTAACTGAAAAGAAAGTGAAATTGTATACTGCTTCTTCAAAAAGAAAGATACATAAGACTATTATTCATTTATTTACTTACATTTTCGATAGTTTGCTCCAAATCATCTGAATCACACGCCATATTTGTTGTTGTTATGGTATTTTTTAGTAATGGTAGAATGTCAAAGTGACGTACATACAATCTAGATACGAGGCTTTTAAGCATTATTAAAGTCTTTGGTATGTAAAATTGCTTACGACTTAGCAACCAGCAAGCTACAACTTAATAATTAGGCTTGCAACGAATAGTATATTCGGCAGTACACCGAATATCAAATATTCGGCAAGCCCCCTGACAAAATGACCGAATATTCGGCAAAACTATTCGGCAGGATTTTAGCGTCGAAACTTGCACACACGTTATTGTTTCACGCTCGTTTGTGTCGTCGTTGTTGTTTTGCTACAACAACATTGTAAAATATATTTTTTATAACGTCAATTAAATATTATGTATATGATTACAAGTGCTATAATTGATTGTTTTATTGTGACAAGGGCATTGCTTTGACGTTACAAAACATACCTATGCTGTAAGTAATAGATACATAACAAGTTTGAGTTTGATATTTGAATTGTGCCAAATAACTTCTATCATGTGATACCAAACTCAGCATAAAAAATATAATAATAATTAAAAAAAAATATTACTTGAAATAAGCAATTTGATGTAACGTAACTACGTAAAATAGCCTGTATCTAGCGGACGACGAGGTATCTTAATTGAGTAAAATACCTATTTAATGATAAAATAGTTATTGAAAAATAATTCAAACGCATGGAAATATTCTTAACTTCTCTAATATAGAAGATGATAATATGTCTACTTATTGATATATACCTATCATATCGAGGTATTCTACATTACCTGCAGTTTTTCAAATATACTGACTTTCCTCTTCTTAACTATTCGGTATTCGGCCGAATAGTATGTAGATATTCGGTATTTGGCCGAATATCAAAAAAGTTGCCGAATGTGCTGAGCACCGAATAGTAACCAAATATTCGTTGCAAGCCTACTTTTAACACAATTATGGTTGGCGACGGCAATAATTGCTATAGCTCTATGGTTGCCATTAATTTGGCAGTCGATTTTCATCTCAATTGACAATATGTGATAAGAGCCTTAAGATTCAAGTACATTATTTTTCAAATAATTTCTCTTTATTTAAATAGAATTGTGTTTAGAAATTTCTAGATTTTTGTCGTATCTAGATATTATTTCCTTATTTTATTTTATGGTTTATTTTATAATTCGTTATGCTGCAACACTGATGAAAAAAAAACGAATTATTGATTTTTCGTTTGACAACGGCTTCAAATGAAAAACATTGAACATAGTGTTTGTTCCAAAGGCTAAAAATTGCTTATTTTCATTACCTGAAAGGGGTGTGTTGCAGTGTTTGTGATTAAATATGAGTGAAATTAGACATCGACGGGGTGACGGGGATGGCAATGAAAAAGTGGAAACGGCTGGCGAATCCGATCATGTATTAATAATTATTAGTTACATATTTTTAAAACCAGTTTTGTAAGTTATTGTGTCATAAACGTAATTTTGGTGTTGGTTCTTTAGGTGGATTCGGAAGAGGAGAAGGTTTTAGAGGAGAAATATGTGGATGAACTGGCAAAAACCTTACCTCAGGGTACTGACAAGACTCCTGAGATTCTTGACTCTGCTCTTTCTGGTCTTTCCTCACGGTAAGTAAAGTTATAATATGATTTTATTACATTGTTTATGAAAGGACATCTAAGTTCAATATAAAAATATTAATAAGCTCTTATTGTTTTTAAAAATACTTAAAAAAAATCTAAAATAAAGACTACAGATTTATTTAAATGCATAATATCCATTTATTTTTTATAACACAAAATAAATTTTGCATATTTTAGTTTTTGCTCCTATTGAAAATATTTCACAAAATATCTGCGGCAGTGATTGTTGTACATATGAACAGTATAAATATTAATTCTAAAAGTTTATTGTAGTTTAAAATTTTAAGAGTAATGCTAGAGTTCAATATGCACACAATCACAACAGGCCTAACGAGATTTACATTGTAAGAAAAAAAAATAAAAATCCAAAGTTTATCAAGAACAGGAAAACTGACGAGCAAATTGCCTATCTGACGATAACATTAACAATTGCTCATGAATAAATATTAGTGTCATAATAGGTATATGTTGTATTCCATTACAAGAATTACAATTCAAGACATTTATTTACAACTACTGGTTATTTATGAAGTGTTGAAGAATTTCAAATAACTAGCTTTAACACATACTATCAGTTCAATATCAGATGTAATTATCAATCTTAACTTTGACAATTTAGACTCGACAAAAAAAATAATGTAATGAACATATTAATTTTTAATATTGTAACATTTTAAGCATTTAATTTTAATGGCCATGGCTACAAGAAACCATTGATTTGAAGGTAGTTTAAAATTTTAAATATTATGTAAAAAAAATATTTTCATTCATCATAATTATCTATGAAAAGCTGAGAAAATACGACAGTCTGTTAACAATATTATATATGATAATATATAATAAGATATTACCTTGCAAGTTTCCTTACCTGAGTAATAAAATTTATTGTAGCGTAAAAACATAAACATAAATCATATAATACCTAACAGATTTCATAGTTACAATATTTTGTTACAAGGTCCGATTCTCAAGAACATGGTACAATCTTGGTTTAAACTTGGACCTTATAGCAAACTTTAGTTACATACATATTATTACTATGACCAGTAATCATTGATAGCACTATAACCAATAATTGTTTATTTCCTGTAAATACAATAATATTTCCTTTTTTTCTCATATATTTTAAATATTTTCTTTATTATATTTAGATGGAGAAACTGGGTGATCCGAGGCATTTTCACTTGGCTCATGATCGGTGGATTCTGCTTACTCATCTATGGCGGTCCGCTAGCCCTTATGATAACGGTAAATATCCTTTTTAATAAGTTATTTACAAAAATACATGGATATCAAATGATCAATATTGCATTAATACTATAGGTATTATACTGAGCAATTTTTTTTATAATCAGAATAAACAATTTTTCTATTTTACTTCTTGTTTTTTTATTATTACATCTACTATTTTGTTGATAATTATGATGATTTTATTGGTTGCATTTACAATAACACAGTTTGTATGTTTTGAAATACAATTCAACATTATACAAAATCTTTACACCTTTCATTAATATTAAAATTAGATCAGTTTATGTATCATTACCGATACAAAAATGTTAATGTCTGATTAGTTCTGACCAGTACACTGTATTGCATTTCAGACAGTGGCGTAGCGTGCCTTAGCGGGGCCCCGTATCAAAAAAATTTTGGGGGCCCCAAATTTAAAATGAACAATGTTGCATTCAATTGAAATTAAT
>DVXP01002036.1:0-13533 GCA_018235645.1 Junonia grisea | reverse complement strand
TTTTCTGTGAGGCCGTGGTATCACTCCGGTCGAGCCGGCCCATTCGTGCAAATGCATGGCTCTCCCACGGTTAAAAATTAAAAAATAATTTATTAGAAAATATATATATATTGCCTATACTACTGAAACATGAACTATAACTGAAAAAAAGACAAAATAACTAAATCCAATTGGCGTTTCATAGTTTACGTAAATGCATATTTCGATATCTAATGATAATCTAGACACGCCGTAGCATATCAAGCCAAGTTTAAGCTAACAGAACTGGTGAGCAGGACCGTATGTAATATTACACGAACCATTTCGAGGTACTTTTGACCTCCTAAGTAAATCAATAAGTCTATAACTATTTTATTTAGACGTGTGAAATTTGGTTTATGTATAATATATTTACGAAATATATACGTGTTCATAAATATAGCTCAGTCAAATATTAAAATTGAATGACATCTCAAGTGAACATAGAACTTGGCACTCGATCACATCTCGATACTTTTGTCGGTGAAGTAAAAAATGATCTACTATTCAGTATTGAACTTGGCTCTTATTTCACATTTATGTTTTTAATAGGATATTTTATTTCTTGTAATATTTTCAAACATTAACTCTCTTAGCTTTTTTTTTAAATAAGTACAAGGAAACTCTCCACAGATTTGAAGTAAGAACGTTGGGACCATAATATTATGTAATTTTTTATTTATGATAAATGGAGTATATTATGAGCCAGTTACCTTCTTATTATTATTAAATATTAATTCGATAAAATTATAATAAATATGACAATATTATTACAATATCTAAAGGTAAAATACTATTATAATTTCTGTTTGCTTAATTTAGTCGCACTCCAGAAACTACTATCCCGTTTAATATTTACTTTTTACTTTATTTTTATATCTATATAATTATTTAATATGGGAAATATAATTATTGGAATATTTACTATAATAAAAAAAACATACAATATTTGTTTTTTTTTTTTTGGCTGAATGAATTATTTCCTTTGCTTTTTCACACCACGAACCAAAGAATATTCGTAATGGCGCCAATTGTAATACGGAGATGTAAATTTTATAACAATTAAAAGCCATAATCATGAAAAAGCTTAAAATAATAATAAATGTGTATTGATACAAATTTCTGTAGTAAAGAAACGTTTTTGAAAGTGTAATTTTATTATGTAACGTCATAACATGTAGGTATAGTTGTTTATAACTAAGGTATGAGGTAAGCGTTTTATATTTTAGTTTTTTGTAAATTTTAATCTCTATTTTAATATAATTCTGACTTTTAAAATATCATATTATTTTGACGCATACTAATAAATTTAAAATTATCACTACTTATCGAAGTTATATAATTCAAATAGTAAAATTCATAATTTTTACACAGAGTTTAAAATCATTTTCCGTGTAATACTATATCACGATAGCATATTTTATCAACACCGGCATCGTTTCAATTTGAAATAAAAAACTCCATGTAAAACAAATAACGGAATAGAATATGTTTTGATGACAGTCAATATTTAGACACGCGAGAGCTATTTTCCGGGCATGTACTAATCACTTTATTGCGCCAAAGCATCAGGGATCGCGGTCGCGCCCGGTCTGATTACACTGCTTTATAATTGCTCTTACAAATGAGTTGAAATTGCCAACGCCGATACTGTAATGTTTTCAGTTGATCGTTCATTAATTTGTGTATATTGTGTCAGTTTTAACATTTGCTTGATCAATGCGGTCGGCTTTGTAACTAATTTTGTATTGTCATTTAGAACATTACTTTTTGATGCGTATTTGGGTACAATGAGATTTATCAAAAGCTTATAATTTAGTAATTCATATTGATGTTGTTTTGTTTCCATATAATGATTATAAAATATGTCAGTAACAGTGAATCCGTTTTCTATACTAATATTATATAGAGGTTAGATTTGAAAGTTTGCTTGTTTGAAATTAATGGGCCTTGAAATTACTTGACTGATTTGAAAAAAATTTTCACTGTTGGGAAAATAAACTATCTCTGGTCAACATAGGCGATATTAAATTTTTAAAAAGGTTAGTAATATAAGCGCGAGTCCGGGGTGATCTGCTAGTATAAAATAAAGTAAATACTAGAAACACTTTTTCAATATCATTTTGAATAGATCTTAACATTCTGATTTTGATGAACACTAATGGGCTTCCTCGTCTTTATAACTAGTGAATTATATATTTCTAAAATATAAGGGAACTTAAAAGATGGCCGAAGCTGAGATAAGATTTGAAATCTTAATCTTCTTTATGCGCCAACAAAAACAAGTCATGCGAAACAACCCTAAAAACTTTATTACTTTGAAACTATTCCTCGCAAATTGAAATAATTCACCGAGTCCGAGCGCATAACTTTAAAGTAACTTATGAACGGGCATGGTGAGGCTTTACACAATACGATAATGTCGTATGCACGCAGCACGGAAGGGAAACGTGTTATGGCACTCTCATTAATTACGACTTCCTATGGATAGTCTGAGGCTTTCAGGGATACACATTGATTTAATGTCTAATTGCCTAGAAGACATTCGGAGATGATATGAGATAATATTATATTGTCTGATGTCAAATATGTACTTACCAGTCACGCTATAAATTATAACATTTTAAGATAATGCTGAAAATTCCAATAAGTGTTAAGTTATCTTAAATTATTAAATAGGTTTTCAGTTATTATTTCAATAGAACAAGGTATACTTTAATTTTATTTTTTAACGTATGAAATACTTCAGACCAAAAACACACCATAAATAACAAACATTATCTTCGTATTAATGAATGCATTAGTGAATAATGCACATTTTATAAATGTAATGTAATAAATGATAAACGGTTCGCGAGGTAATTTTTCGCCGTATAATCACGCAATACGCCGCGTTCCGGACGTTCTACATTATCTTCAAAATTACATCTTATTTTCATTTCATTCAAGAAAACTTTTTACAAAGTCCCCAGTCTTTATATCTCAAGACTTTTGCTTTTAATTCGTAAATATTTTTGTTTAAAGAAAAAGTTTATCGACGTTGAGCTTTTGTGTAGAGACTTTGTTATAATCAAGTTGGGAACTCGCAAGATTTAATATAATTAATTTGGAATAACATCACAAAACAATCTTAATAATCACAAGTGTAATAATTTTGTAGTACACGCGGTATAGCATATTACAACTAAGCAATTCCTAAACAAATAACATTTAATCTTTCTTACAGTTACCAGGACAAACCTAATAATGGCTTATTAGCTATGTGTGAAAACCGGAAAATATTGTCCAGAAAAGATTTTATTGTATTCAGATCTCGCTCTGTACTAGAATGATCTAATATAGACCAAAGCTGTAGAGAACGATATATAAAATGATTGATATTACAGATTCATTTTATTTACATCATCAGCTTTTAACTCAGTTACACTTACAGATGATAATAATTGCAGATTCGACCCCCGGTTTTATATGTTTGGTTCGTATAGTACCATTAGTGTGAGATTTTTAATCCCTATGTTACAGCAATGAAAAAATCTTAAGGATATTACGCACATTTTTAGTTAAACAATAATGAATTATAATCATATTAAATGTGATCGTCTTAAACGGGTTCTACTGAATTCAGATCTATTACTGCAGTCCTTCCTCCTTCAATTTTTTATTTTAAAAACTTTAAAAACATTTTTTTATTATATGGCGTACTTCATCATCGATGTTATGTTATTAAAATTACAATTCTGTCAAAACAACAAAATAACAGTTTACTGCGCATAGGTTATACGCATTATGAAGTGTCCGCCATTTGTATTTAGTATTGCAATCCTGCATTAAATTATTAAAAACATGCATGGTCATTATGCATTTTCACAGGAAATGCATAATTTAAAACATATTAGATATTTAATGTCCATATTTCTGTATAGGGCACATTTTTTTTCTTACGTCAGGCCAGGTCCCATACATTTTTGAAACAACTCCTTTTAATAATTTTATTTCTTAAATTTGTTGATATGCAATGCATAAAGTTATCCTTTATTTATACATTTAAGGATTTTATTTTATATTTAAAGAATAAATGGATTTAAACACAAACCTGGACTTTTCATTAAATATCCCTTATCTTCGCACAGTTTATCGTAGATTGCTTGCAAAGTAGCGTTAGATTCAATTTCCATGGTTCGAGTAGTATTGCTGCAAGCGACACAGTCTGGACGTCTCTCAGCACTAAATGTGTATGTGTACACTCCCTCAGACATATTTAGGACCATATAATTGTTCATATTCGTACAACATGATGAAGCTAACTTAAATACCTACAAAATCAATGAGAACAAGAGAAAAAAATTAAATATATGAGAGTACTCTTTGATAATTGTAGGCAAACATAGGCGGATACCCAGAATTTTTTTTATTTAGTACACACACATACATCAACTTTACTGTGGCAATACTTTAAACCAAATAAGCTTAAAAGGCCTTAAATAAACATCAAACATATCCGAAAAACTTGACACATTACAAAAATCATCAAAAAGATATTGGATGGCTCCAGAGCTTCGGCTGTGCTTCAAAATTTATTAATTATTTTTAGTAAACACTAATTTTTTATTTACCTCAGTAGCACAAGTAGCAGCTATTGCAGCATTAGTACTGGCGACAGCAGGAATGATATTCTTGAGGACACCCTGAGTTAATCTATAAGTAACTGATGTTATTCCATACTTCATGGCCCTTTCCTGAGCCTTTTCATAGACCCAGGCGACATGTTGTGGGTCATCACCATCGAGTGGTGTTGAGCTGCCCCAAGGATTCTCCTTGGCCCATTGTAAGACTTTAACATATTCAATACAATGCTCTGGCAATCTGTAAGAGGAATAATTAACATGTATTTGCTTTTTATGATTTCATTTAATATCTACCACTTAATAAATCAATTATCTCAATGTTTGTAAATTTTACAACTCACTATAGTAGTATAATTAAAGACATTAATCCAATAAATTTTTATAAGAATTCTTATTTAGTTATAATATTTATTACTTAAGTATGTTTAATGTCAATTACAAACACTGTATATATTTTACAAACATTTGTAACAATTTTTTTTTAAGTTTTACAATTCTAAAACATAGTCCAAACATTAAAATATACCTCGGTGTGTTAGCAATGGTACACAATGGGAAGGTCTTCTGAGGTGGATACAGATCTAGAGTGCACTCAATACAAGCACTCATTCCTGGTAGAATGACTCTCGCATTCCCTTTAAAACCCTCTGTACCTCCATCGACGAGAGGAATCACACTACTCTGATCTAAAGACCCTGTGAAAATTATCATTGTAATGTAAGTAGCAAAGTATAAAACCACAAAAAAATTTAAGGATATTTATTTATCATTATTAAAATGAAAGTATCAAAGTATGAAAACTCTAATGAAATTGATGACTGATTTCTAACACATTTAGCTAATGTTCATCAATATCATGCAACATATTCAGTTAAATTGAAAATATTATGGATCTTTAACTGAAGGTGAACAGAGGTGTAAGACTGTACAAATATCTAGCATATATAAAAAAAATAGAATGTATTACTGTCGTCATTGTATTGCAGTAATGACATTAACATTCCATTCAACCAGCGCCTTGCGACAATTGAGTCAAGCCCACAAACTACAATATGGAATTGACGATAAAATCCTTCATCTAGGTCCTGGATAGCACAATGATGAGCTACAGCTTCACACCCTGGTACCCTGAAATAGAAATAAATAGTTAGTATAAATGATTATTTATTTATTTTATTGCTTTTATTATAATTCTTTTTTCCTTACCTCTTATTCACAAATTCAACGGCACATTTTGCTTTCGACAACCCAATATCATTCTTTCGAAACAAAAATTGCCTATTAAGATTTGATAGTTCTATAGTATCCATGTCCACTATATGTATCTTCTTAAAACCCATAAGAGCTAAATCCTTTAACAGTTCACAGCCAAGGCCGCCAGCGCCAACAATTAATACTTTACAGGAATTCATTATAAAATCCAATATTTCGGCAGACGGCTCGAAATCCGGATGACAAAACGGTCCAGACCTCTCTAACAGTTTTCTTATGTTGTGCCATCTTCTTTGCTGATAATCAAGGGTTTGGGTTTCTCCGTCTGCCATTTTCTACAATTAATTTATTGAAGCAGTAGTATAAAAACTCTACTTAAAATCAGCCGGCAACTCAAAAACGGTATTATGCAGTCACAAAAAGATCTACTAATTAAATGTAGAGAAAATGCTTTGGCGTTTATAAATACAACATTTATAAAGAGCATGTGTTACTACTTATACAAAGAAAGCGTAAAATAACAATTTCAATCATTCATTTAAGAAATAAAACAAATTATACAAACCTCCTTTTGCCTATAATAGTTCAATACAATAATAAATGTCAAATCTACGTCAAAATCAAACCTTTGAAATACTGTGAACAACGATAATTGACAACTAGAAACATTGATTTAACTACGACGTTTAAAAATAAGATCATAAAGTTGAAATTCCTGTAGGAAAAGGACATATTTTCCAGACTAATATTTTCTGTTAATTATAATTATATACAGTATAAAACAAATGTAAGTGAAACAGATGTTGTTTTATTTTATTATTGACAAATATAAATACATACAAAAATGTTAGTAGATAGATAGCTGGTTAGCTATATCGTTGGTATGTATTCATTTGTTAAAAATGGCGTGATGGTCGTGCATTTGTCGAAACATAAGGATTTTCAAGTTTGCAGTTTTCAAGATTTCCTAGTAAGTAGGAACGTTTAAATACTTGATTAGTTTTCTGCATTAAATCCAATATCTGTCGGAAATGTTTTCTTGAGATGAGAATCAACGTTTTCGTCGAAAATTGAGGGAGAGACTGTCAGACTGTGAACATCTTAGCACGTATATACCTCGTGATAAAAAAACCATGCTTTAACTAAGTTTTAAAAAGTGTCCTTCAATATAAATGAAAATGCCTTCGTAAAAACGTTATGACGATTGAGACCTTTAGGAGTGATTGTTAGATAACACATCCTTAGTAAATTGTAAGTTTGTATAGTTACCTCGGTTGGTCGGCGTTATACGAAACAGTGCCAATATACTATCTGTAGTATTTGAAAATATGATTTCGGAATTAAACTATAATTGCAAAAATATTTTATGAAATAAATAATAATTATTATAAATATATGATAACATTTTTAGGTATTAAAATGGCTGGCAATAAAATAAACAATAAGAAGAAAGAAGAAAAAAACAAAGGAAATAGAATAAGCAGTCAGGCATCTGATGAAAATGAAGAAACAGATTTTTCATTACTAAGAAAACCAATACTGACAAATATAACAGGATTTGCTCAGGCAAGGAAAATTTTTGACCAAGCTACTGAGGAGGTATTTTTTTTACTTAAAATAATTTCTATAATAACTTTTTAAGATAATATATTTTATAAGTATGTTTTTTACTTTAATTTCAGTTAAAAAATTTGCTGACTAATGAATGTGATCTTTTATATGAATGTAAAGTGTGCCGAAATATATTTAGAAGTTTGGCAAATTTTATATCTCATAAACGTGTGTACTGCAAAGAGAAGTTCAATTCATCTATTCATGGTCACTTTTTCAAAGAAACATGTACTGTAAGTAATTATTTTAATATATAAAATTTTTAATTTTGTTGTAAAAGTAAAAATGACTCAGTTTTTGAAGATACCAGTGACAATAATTGAAAATTCATCAAAATTTCCAGTTGTTTTACTAAGTTTTTCTGTCTTTAATTATTGTTTTTATTTAAATTAAGATTTTAAGCTTAATTTAAGTTTTTACTAATAGCAATTTATATTAATCAAAATATGAAATGTATTTCTACATAAGTTCAATAAGAAATGTCTTTACACTTTGGATTTGTCATAACTTTATCGATACTAATTTATTATTACATAATCATATTTTGTTTCTTCCTCAACAGATACAAGAAGTATTAAAAATAAGGAAATTAGAGGAGAGCTATCAGGAATCCTTGAAGGAAACTAATGATTCAAATTACTTAGAAGATGACGACAGTAACGAACGGATTCCAATTACCAAGGATATCACGGAAGTTGTAGAAAGGATTGTCAAACACAAGGGCATACAGGAACAAAAGCTAAAAGATCAACAATTGGTGTTCCAGAAGATTCCAAAGAGCTCAGTTGCCGTGTACCAAAATGTTGCAAATGTTGATGATAGCAGTAAAGATAGTATGCAAGCCGAAGTAAGTTTTTATAGTTACAAAAGTGGATTTTAAGAGATACAAACAGGCATTTTGTTTAGTTCAGTTTTTAAATTATGTGACATTTAAAGTTGTTGATTCAATTATCAGTTTCAAGTTTTAAATATTTCAAAGGTTTTATTAAAGTTTATGATTATTATTTTCAAAAGAATATAATTATTTATTGCCTTATTTGATTTCACTTGTAAATGACTTACGTTTGTAATTTTTAATGAAATATTTAAATTAATTGAACATAATAATAAATAAAAATGCAATTCATTTTAGGTGAAAGAGTTGGATGATATCCTGTCACAAGAAAATGCAATTTTACAAAGTGACGGCACATTTAAAGTACAAAGTAATAAAAATGAAGTCTTAAACGCAGACAATGTCATACAAATAAGTGATGATGAAGAGAATGAAAATATGGATGTGCTCAAATGTAGAATTTGTAAGTGGCTTTTTATATGACCAATAATAATTATATTTAACTTAGGGTACATATTATGTGACTTATTTTTAAAGACCCTTTGACCACAACCCTGAGTGACCATTCGTAGTAGGTATAGTAGAAGTATTTTCCCAAAAATGGTTACATAGTATCAACAAAATATTAATTTTTGTAAGCGTTGTATTTTTCGGTTTCGAATTTTTACTATGACTCAACGACAATTTTTCTTTAGGTTTCAACTTGATTACGACTATGTGAACAAAACTGTAACTACCCCCCCCCCTCTTCTCTCTCGTGATTAAACGTAGTATTGGCTCACTTACATTGGATTCGATTCCTAAAGGGAAGTTTCCTAAAGTATGTTCTTATAAGAACTAAAAAAAAAATTTTTAGAAATTTTTTTATTACAATAAAAATCTTGTAACTTTTTATACTTTCTTGTTTATTAATTAGTGAATTGATTTACTAATATGTAAATTTTTAAAATTTTTAAAATAAAATATATGTATTTAATATAAATGCACAAATTAAATCAGTTCACAATTACTTTGAATTAGAGTGAAAGTTTATGATATTTTGTGAAGAAGCTATAACTTTTAAATAATATTGAAGGCGGGCAATGTCGTAAGCATCTATTTTCACTATAATATCAATACTATCATGTTTCATATCAATTATTTTCTTTGTCGATAAATACAAAATTCATTCCAAACGTAAATATTCCAATTGGAAACTCAGTGCTGCTAACGCGTACTAGAATTCGCTACTAGTTATTATTCATGTACTTTTTCCACTGCGCCATTGCACCTGTTAGAAATTGTCATTTAATCTATTGGATTTCTCACTAACGTCCTTTTCTAAGACACTAAGAATTAACCAAGTATTGCTTTTCTTCAGGCGACCTTCAATTTTCGACTCAGAAAACCCTGAAATTCCACATGAAGTACAAACATCTGGAGAGCCGGCTGGTCTACCCGTGTCCAGATTGCTTAGATATATTCTCCACGTCATGGAGTGTTTATCGACATTTATTTAAAGTTCATAGGTAATTATACCAATTTTGTCTCGATATTTCGCGTGTGTGATTTAGGGGGGGGGGGGTGGTCATATCACCTTTGACTCTCCTCTCCTCCCCTCCCCTTCGATTATTTAGAATATGATTCGAATTTTACATTAGATCAATAGAATCTATTCCGTCAATAGAAATCTGCGTATCAAGTTTAACTCCCTTCACGTTATAATTTCTAAATCTAATATGGATTTATAATTTGTCAACTCAAAAAATTATTCAAAAAATAATTAACATTTGAAAAAATGTTTTCAGAAAAACGGCAGCTCAAATTCGCCGATTAAGGGAGTCGATACAAGCAAAAGCATTCCGAATGAACAATCCGCCTGCGTTTTACGAAAAGCGAAAAACCGTTCCGAAGAATGTTGTGCCACAAAAAATAACTGAGGAAGAAAGACTCGACCAAGAAAATCAGGTAACATTCATTTAATGTAGCTGTATAGTACAGTAGTCATGTATAGCCTGTAGCTTAAACAATATGATTGATTTTGATGCATAGAGGGTAAAGTGATGGTAGGTAATCAGGGAAGTATTCTTTCACAGACTTTCATAGACTACGACGTCATCAAAAATCAAATGGCTGAGCCGGTCCGATTTTTAAATTGACTATTTTTTCCGCCTCCAGCAAATTGAGAACCTGTGTCTTGTTTTTAAGGATATAAAAATTTAATCGTATTGTGTCAGGCGTGGCTGGAGCAGCTGGACGGCGAGGGCGACGGGCGGCGCTGCGGCGGCTGCGGGCGGAACTTCGAGCGCCGCGCCGCGCTCGCCGCGCACGCGCACACCTGCGCGCGCCGCCACCGCCGCCGCATACAGATCCAGATCCGCAAGGACTACCACAAGGCGCAGCACAACCCCTACCTGCCGCGCGCCGGTACGTGCCCACCCACTAGTCGCTAGCACCCACCGCCACATTCAGATCCAGATCCGCAAGGACTACCACAAGGCGCAGCACAACCCCTACTTGCCGCGCGCCGGTACGTGCCCACCCACTAGTCGCTAGCAGCCGCCTCTGCCGCCGCATACTACAAGCTTTCTATATAGTTGTAACATAAAACTCAAAAATTTAGTATTAAATACCGTCACTATAACCGTACCTCAATTTTTCAGATACTGCAACGGTTGTTGAAGATAGTCAAACAGAAGAAAAAATTGAAGATAAAGATATAAAAGATGACGTAGAAGAAAAACCACTCACAGAAGCTGTAATGACTATCATGGAAGAAGAAAAAAAGGAGCCAGACGAAGTAGATAAAGATATGGACACTGACGGGAATATTGTACCAAGCAAACCATATTTTTATGACAGTACATTATTAAACAAGCTGCCATTCGCTCAACAAGCTGAAAAGAGCAATTTAAATGCATTGAAACAAAAAATGCAGGCGGACACAGATATAGATCGGCTCTTATGTAAAAAATGTGATACGAAATTTAATGAATTTAATGAACTTTTTAATCACATGGGTGCACATTATAAATGGGTCCGTTACGCCTGTAAACTATGTAATTTCAAAAATTTTGATTTCGATAAACTTCCAGAACATGTAAAAATTGTACATAAACTTAAGGGTGATGCTGATTTTTATCATAGTACTGTAAAAGCAATTGACGCTACTGAGGCTTTGGAGCTTGCGGAACCCGCCGAAGAAGTGAATGAAACAAGTGAGATTAGTCCTGATTCAAGACGACCTAGTAGGTGTTCCAGCGATTCTAGTCGATTGTCTGATGATAGCTCTTCAAGCAGCACACGAGTCGAAGCGGGGTCACGAAAACGGAAGGCTACTCGTTATAAGAATAACTTGAAAAAGAAAAAGGAAACTGTTGTCGCAGGTTTGGACTTTAAAGTATTTTTGAATGCATGTTATACCTACTGCTCGTAAAGTAATAATATTTTATCCACTACGTTTTTTTTTTCAGATGATGTTGATGATAAGGAAGATGAAAGCCAAAAAGATATCCTTCTCATTGAAAATGATTCATTGTCTAATTCTAAATTTGAAGAAAATTCGTCTGACATGGACGATATTGAAGATAAAAGTACAAAACGTCAACACGTCGAAATATCCAAGACTGTCGCTTCCCGTAGACCTGTTCGTAATAGAACCAAGCGCAAAAATGAAGATTTTGAGTATGATTTATCAAATCTTCTGAAAATGGAAGCACAGGGCTATCGAGACTCCCAAACTGTATCAACACCAAAGACAACACAAAATAAAAAGAAAAACCAACAAGATATTCAAAATAACTATGATCTAATAAATAAAGAATGTTGTGGAGCATTAATAACATTATCTCGTAAGTCAGTAGAAAATGCACAGGGCCACATGAAGACTCTTGGTCTATTTAATGCGTTAAAAGAAACACGAATATCAGGTGTTTTTGCTCGGCCAATGACACCAAAAGTTACAAGAGCCGATAAAATATCCCCAAAGAAAGATGAAAAAGAAGTAAAGGATTCATCAAGTCCAAATAAAGTAACAGAACCATCTAACTTTTCCAATTTAAATAAAGTTGTGATAAATAATAAAGTTGCTAGTCCAGATTCTGTAAATAAAGAGTGTAGTAAAACACCTGAGTCAGAAACTAGTAAAGATCAAGATGTATCTGCTAAAGTCGTCAACACTAATGATATAATTACAGTTATTACTAATAAAGATATCCAAGAAAATTCGCTTTCAGACACAGTCAAACGTACGACAACTCCTACAATAGATGCAACCAAATTAAATAGAAATGTGCCTATAGTACCAAAAATCTTTCGTAGACAAAGCTTAGAAGTTATTAAAAATCCTTTAATAAAGAAAAATATAACTGATTTCACAAAAGCTGGTATGAAAACTAAAATTTTAGTCATAAAACCTATAAATAGAAATTCAGACGGAACTCAAACACTTAATTCTCCACTTAAATTTCAAACTATTAAATTGAAAGATCCCACAAAGAACAATTCAAATGAAGAAAAGAAAGATCAAGTTGTGGTTGTCCAAATTCCTAAAGTTGATTGTGCTGTAACAAGACCGATGCAAAGCAGTACTGCCGTCAATAATGCAAAACCTTCCATTGATGAAGCTAAAAATTCTGTTAATGATGATGAAACTATTTTAGTGGACGCTGCTTCTTGTGAACAAAGTGATGAAATATTGCTAGAAGACAGTGAAGATACCAATAAACAAATAGACTGTGATTCCAACTCCGATTCTGGTGAATTTGTCAATAAAACATCTGAAACTGGAATAAATTTGGATAAAACAACAAATATAGAAAGTTAATTGTTTATGCCAAGTATTATTAGATACTTTTTGTTTAGAAGATATGTTATGTTTATATTGTACAGTTATTATTGTAAGATTAGGTAGAAAAAAATAAAATATAAGCTACCATGCCTCATTTATTTCCTTTTTACAATATTATTCGTCCCCTTGTAACAAAAAGTGACCACCATTAATTGAATTACTATTGATCTTTCTAATGTTCTGTACATAGACAAAACTTAAGTTAGAAAGAAAAAAATCTAAATTATTTTATCCGACTTTTATGTAATTAATTAATTATATTGATATATAATATACAATTGTTTCATACTTACATTTGTCACCTTAGTCATAAACTAAACAGAATTGATTTAGGCCGTGCACGGACCGCGGTTAGCCGCCCCGCGGTTTGCAACCGCGAAAAAATGTAACACATACATTTACTA